>PVLC010021576.1:0-27728 GCA_004027655.1 Graphiurus murinus
AGCTCTCTTCTGCTCCAAGCAGGGAATCACAAAAAGCATTTGATGGTAATCGGAGCAAAATTTCAGGCTAATGCTAAGGATCTCTAAAGTGAATGTGGTTCAATAAAGGGATTCACCTTTTTCATAGTTATTCTGGTAGTTTTGAGTTGAAGCTGCCACATTATTGGCAAATCCAGGAGAAATGAGTTCTGGCAGAGAACTTCTCTCTTTGTTTTCACTCCCAATATTTTGCTGCAGTTAGTAGCAGCTGCAGTTATCCCTTAGTATCTGCTAGGGATTGATTCCACAACCTGCACGAATATCAAAACATGCATATGCTTACGTCCCTTATAGAAAGTGGCATAAAATTTGCATGCAACATAGGCTCATCTTCATGCATACTTGAAATCACCTTTAGATTATTAGTGATACCAATGCAATATAGCTGTTCAGTTGTGTTGTTTAGGGAATAAGGACCAAGAGAAGAGGAAATTTGCTCATGTTCAGTACAGACATAGTATTATATTAAAATATGCTTGATCCTTATTTGGTTGAATCCAAGGATAGAAGACTGTAGATAGGAAGGGCTGTTTTGTGTCCCCCTTCATCCCGACCATGTCTGGCTTTCCAATATTGCCCACAGCCGTGTCACTCTGACCATTTCCGTGGCGTGGCCTGCGTCCTTTCTCCTTCCTCCATCATCTCCTCCCTCTCCAATCACCTGTCCTTGTGCTGGCAGATTCATCCTCCGACACACAAGTCAGGTCATGCCATTTCATATCTTCAATACTAATTTCTTCAGAGCTTTACAAAGTGAAGAAGGCTAATCGGTTCCTTTGCTTGTTTCCACTGATTTTTTTGCTGAAGCACATGTGACTATGGTACAACTATTCTCATCACATGGGGTGCTAGGGTTATGAGTTTTAAGAAGCTATATAAAGGTTGTTTGGTTTGGTTTTGTTTTTGGCTCTGCAGAAGCATTTCTGTTAGGACTTTGCCGATGACAGTAAACAAAAGCACACGCCCAGATCAGTGTCACCAGCTTCATTTTTAGGCTAACCTTTTCTTCAGACTTACTTCATACCGAGTGCTGTGTTAAATATTTTGTGTGCACCAACTTGTTTAACCCTCCTGAACCTAATGGAAAATAACTATTATTTTCCAGGGTGAAAAGAGGTTAGAAAACTCTTCTAAGTGCTTTAGCAAGGATCGTGGACCTGGGGTATAAACAGAAATTGGGTTCATGCCATTTATCAGCAAGTTGGCCCATTCTGGTGTTATGTTATACCCAGAGCCTATTTAAAAATAATTGGCACACAGTGTGGCATTTGCCAGTCTAAGCCCTTCTAAGACTCACCTGTTCCTCTGTAAACAGGAGTGAGCCACCAGTGCTCATATCTGAAATAGTTGGGAAGACACTGAGGGGAAACTTTTCCAAGACTGTATTTAGCCAGGCATGGTGGCGCCTACAATCTCAGTGCTTAGAAGACTTAGTCAGGAGGATGACAGGCCTGAGGTCAGCCTCAGCAACTTAGCAAGGCTCTCGACAACTTCGTGAGACCCTGTTTCAAAATAAAAAGGGCTGGGATACAGCTTGGAAGTAGAATGTCCCTGGATTCCATCCCCAGCACAAAATTTAACAACTAAAACCAAAGCTAAAAAGACTATGTGTGTTCTTTTGCGCCTTTCTATACTTTCTTGTGCCACCAATCAGGTTAGAAATGAAATCAGTTATTTTCCTTACAGCTGAGTTCCAGCCAAGAGTTAAACTTTCTACCCTTTTTCTATTACTGAAAGTTTAAAATAATTGATTTTCTTTGCTTTAATAGCAGGGGGTTGGGGTTGCAATCTTGAGGACTCTCATGGTCTGTAGTTTGTGTCTACAGAACCTTGTGGGACTTTGCCCACAGGAAGGAACATCCAGCTGCCCGGGGTCTGCCTGCTTGTCCCCATCCTAGCAGCATGGTGACAACTCTAAGCACAGAGCAGAGAGCTTCTTGGAGGGACACCAGACAGCTCCCCAGAAGGAGAATGCTGCCCCTTTGTCTCTGACCAGTCTGAAAGTCCTGCGTGGTGGGACCTCAAGCAACCGGCTCCCTTCTTCTGGTTTTATTTAAGGACCACCACAGTGATGGTCGCTTTCCTGCTCCCTCCAAAACAATGAAGGACCCTCTCGCCCCAGAGCCTGGCCTTCAGGGCTCCTTTCTCCAGTAAGCAGATTCGTCCTCTCTCAATTGTGCATGGCCTCAGCTTCTGCAAACTCCTCTCAGGTCTTACCTTCCTGTGGGCTCTTTGTCTCACAAGCCTCTACTCTACTGTCCCCAGCCCTACATAGGCTACCCTTTATTACAGACCATGTGTCATCATTTAGCTTAATTTACTTAAAAAATATTTTTAGAGCATTTTTGCATGCCAGAAAAAATTACTCCGAAACAGAATTCCCACACAGCCCTTCCTGGCCAGCCCCCCAATTCTCCTATTAGGAGTATTATGAGCATCTTGCTTTACTACAGTACATGTGTTAGAATCGATGAATGGACTGCTATCTATCAATATATTATTATAAATTAAGTCAGTCACCCAGTTTACATTAGTGTTTGATCTTGGTGTTGTACCTTCTGTGGGTTTTAATGCAGGTGTGATGGTTTGTATCTATGTTTATAGTATCACATAGAATATGTTCACTGCCTTATAACAAAGACTGTGCACCATCCATGGATGTCCATTTCCTTTATTCTTTATCCCTGGTACCACTGATCTCTGCTAGAATTTCAAATAGCTGGAATCACGCAGTACGTAGCCTTTTCAGACTGGCTTTTTTTCAGTTAATCATGTGCATTTAAGGTTCCTCTATAGCTTTTCCTGGCTTGAAGGGTCAGTTTTTAAATCCCTGATTAACACTCCACTATATGAATGTACTACAGTTTACTTATACATTCATCCATTGGAGGACATTTTGTTTGCTTCCAAGTTTTAGCAATTATGAATAAAATTGTTGTATATTCATGTGTAGGCTTTGGTATGGGCATTCATTTTCAACTCATTTGGGTAAATATCTGCAAAGTATAATTGCTGGATTGTGCGATTAGCTTTCCTTTAGCAGGGGAAAAGATCATTATAAATGGCTTTATTAATTTTTCCTTCCTTCCTTCCTTCCTTCCTTCCTTCCTTCCTTCCTTCCTTCCTTCCTTCCTTCCTTCCTTCCTTCTACTGTGAATTGCCTCCGAGGGGTATTCTACCTCTGAGCTACACCCCCTGGCCCTATTTTATTTTTTGTGCTGAAACAGAGTAGGTTTTCACTAAGTTGTTGAGGGCCTTGCTAATTTGCTGAGGCTGTGCTTGAATCTGTGATCCTCCTGTCTCAGCCTCCCAAGTACTGGGATTATAAGCGAGTACTACCATACCTGGCTACTCATTTCCTTTTTTTTCTTTAAATTGTTAATTACATATCTGAGTAATTATGAAAGTACATGTTTTTTAGTCTTTTCAACATACCTTGTTGCTAAACTTTAGTTTTTTTTTTTTTTTTTTTTTTTGCTAGTCCAGTGGGTGAAAAGTTGTATTTCAGAATAGTTTTAGTTTCTTTTTATGAGTGAATTTGGTTATTTTTGCCTGTTTCAGGGTCGTTCGGGTTTCAATTTGTGTGAGCTGGCAATTTATATTTTTTGCCCATCTTTCACTCAGGTTGATGGTCTTTCTTGTCTCTATTTTCAATAGATCTGTTCATCCTACAAATATAAGTCTTTCATCAGTAGTATAAATTGCAAATTTACCCCAAGATTGGCATTTGTTTACTTTACATTTTCATTTTATTATAATTAATCTTTTATTGTAGTCAAATTTATAATTCTCTTATTATCTATTGATTTTTCAGTTGAAGTTAGTTTTTTTTTTTCCTTCTCTGAGGTTATAGAAGAATCCATTGACTTCTTTTTAGAATCCCTCATCCATTTGGAAAGTATTATGCTGTAAAGTGTGAAAAAAAGATCAAATTTTATGTTATTCCATATGGTGATCTATGATCCTAACATTATTTATTATAAACTCTACATACATCTTTCCCACCAAGTTTTGAGATATCACTTTTGTATATGCCAAATTTCTTTTTAGAATTGTGTATTCCTTCTGGATTTTCTAATTTGCTCTATTATACTGTTAATTATGCAAGCACCAAATACATTGCTTTTTATAATTTATAATAATTTTGTCTTATAAGATATGTTCCTTTATATTGCTGCCAAAGAACATTTTATCAATTTTGTGATATAAACTAGTTCATTAAACTCGATGTAAATTGTACAATTCAAGGCATTTTGATAAGCATAGCCAGTACCAAATTACTGCTACAATCAGGACACCAATGACTACTAAGAGGGGTCTGAGATCTTGTCACCTGTTTTTAGTCCATTCTGACCCAGAAAAGCAAGGATCTGCTTTTTGTCAATATAGGTTAATTTACATTTTGTAGAATTTAGCATAAATGGAAACATACTGTATTTTTCCTCTCCCACCTCACTTCTTTTGCACATTATAATTCTTTTCGGGAGCACAATGTGTGTCAGTAGTTTGTTCTTTTGTATCATGACGTAGAATTTCATGTTATTCATAAACTACACTGTATTTTTCCCTTCACCTCTGGGTGGACAGCTGGAGGGTTCTAGTCTTGGTTCTTAAAATTAAAACTGCTGTGGATGTTTCCATATCTAGTTTGGGTGGACATACACTTTCAACCTTAGGGAAATGCTTAGAAGTAGAAGGTTATGTTGTGTAGCACATGTTTATTGAATTTTTGAAAGAACTTGGAAATAGTGTTCCAAAGTAAATTTTGTATTCCATAAACATTCCAGTTGTTACCTTCATTCAGTCCTGGTGTTGGCAGTCTTTATAATTTTGGCTTTTGTATTGTATGTATACTAATACCACTTGGCGATTTTGATTTGTATATCTTATGACTTATGAAGTTGATTATCTTTAAATATGCCCATTGGCATTTATGTGTGTCCTTTTGAGAAGTTTGTTTAAATTTCCCCTTTTTAAATATTGGGTTTCTTTCTTGAATATTGAATTATATGAGTTTTTATATGTTAGGATATGCATATTAAATACACAGAAATATTTTTATTTTCTTATTACATACAGACTTATAATTTTTATTAGTTTATTTATTGAATGTTGAAGCTATGAAATATTTGTGT
Source organism: Graphiurus murinus (assembly GCA_004027655.1). Lineage (NCBI taxonomy): Eukaryota > Metazoa > Chordata > Mammalia > Rodentia > Gliridae > Graphiurus > Graphiurus murinus. The sequence goes on from PVLC010021576.1 coordinate 5,175, forward strand.
ATTACAATATTGCAAAGGATTTTCTTTTTTGTCTTTTCTTTTTTTTGGTAGTGGGATTAAATTCTCAGTGGCATTCTAATTCTGAGCTATACTCCTTGCTTTTTTTGTTTTTTATTTTGAAGCAAGATCTTGCTAAGTTGCTGAGGCTGGCCTTGAACTTGCAATCCTCCTGTCTCAGTCTCCTAACTACTGGGATTACAGGTCTTGCCACCATGCCCAGCTTGCAAAGATTCTTTTTTTCTCCTTTGTTCTTTCTGACCTTGCATATATGCTCCATTCTTGGTAAGTGCTGTATATTGTGTGGTGTATGAGTTACTTCATTTTTCATATGGCTGCCCACTTTTTTTCAGCATGATTTGTTGTAAAAAATTCCTATTCCTCATTGTTAAGAATCAGTTGATCATATATATGTGGTTTGGTTTCTAGACACTGTACTATGTTCTATTTATCTGTACGTCTGTTTTTTCCACCAACACCACAGTCTGAAAATCAAGTGGCATACTTTTTCATCTTGATTCTTCCTGTTAATATATTATTCTAGCTTGTTTGAACTTCCACATACATTATAGAGTTAGCTTCTCAAAGTCTGAGCTTTTGTTCTACAAAAAAAGGGCAGAGTTTTAATTGGGATTAAATTGTGCATTTGGATTTAATTAGGATTAAAATGCTTATTTGAGGAGAAACACTGAGCTTTTTAATTCAGGAGAGTAATATTTCCCTGCATTCATTTATATCATTTTAATATCAATCAGCAATATGTTAGTTCCATCTATTTTATTTAATTTTATTTGCTGTACTGGAGATTGAACCCAGGGGCATTCTACCTCCGAGCTACACCCCCATCCTATCTTTATTTTTGAAACAGGGCCTCACTAAGTTCCAGAGAGCCTCATTAAGTAGCTGAGGCTGGCAGTGAATCTGGATCCTCTGGTGTCAGCCTCCCAAGTACTGGGATTACAAGCATGTGTCACCGCACCCAACTTCCATTTATTTTAACTTTATTTAAGTATTTTGTGTTTCTTGAAGCTATTGTAAATGGTCATTTTTAGTTCAGTTTCTAATTGGTTCTGATATACAAAAATGCATTTGATTTTTATATATTTTTCTTAAGTATGAGGCCTTTTGAAATTCACTTTTACCTGCTTTGTTGGTTTCTTGAGACTTTTAAAAAATACACTTTTATTGGTGTATTGTAATTATACATCATATTAAAATTTGGAGTTCTTGAGACTTCTAATGTAAACAATCAAGTCATCTTCAAATAGGGAGAGTTTTATTGATTCTCTTCCAGTCTTAGGCCCTTTGTTTTGCTTCTTGACTTTTTATAACAGTCAGGACCTCTGGTGTAACAATTAATAAACACAATAAGTCTGAGAATCCTTGTACTTTTCCTCCCTTGATGAAAAAACACTAAATATTTCACCTTTTAATATACCAGCTGTATGATGTTCATAGATAACTTTTATCAGATTGAAGAATATCCCCTTCTACTCAGAATTTGAGGAAGTTTTTATAATTAACTTGAGTTTTGTCACATAACTTTTCTTCTATCATAATTACCATATGTGTTTTCTCTTATATTCTGCAAATGTGGTGAACTTTGGCATGGATTACAGACTCCAACCGCTTATATTCATGGGCCAACTTTATTATAGACAAAGAATGAAGCACACATGAGAAGGATGTATATTGACAGAAGGCCAGAGATCTCAGGCACAGGCTTCTTGTTCCCCGACTGCTACCTCACCCCAGGGCTGTGTGCTGGAGTCTGGAAACACTAGTGAATGCAGGCAAAGCACTATACTATGAAATTCTGTTCATGACCACATTGACATATTCTGTGTGTTTGACCAGCTTTAATCTTTGAGCCCTTGTCCCTCCTCCAACTAAGCCAAGCTCTGCTGAAACTTGATGTAACTTAGAAATATAATTATTAATAAACAGTGCTGGCAAGCTGATAAATTTGACTCTAAATACCTCCCATATTGATAGCTACAGAATATCATTGATCTTTAGTTAATAGTTTCCATAGCAGCTGGGTGTGGTAGCGCACGCTTGTAATCCCAGCATTCAGGAGGCTGAGACCAGAGGATCCGGGTTCGCGGCCAGCCTCAGCTACTTAGTGAGGCACTCCGCAACTTAGTGAGACTCGGTTTCAAAATAAAGAATAAAAGAAAAAAATAGGGCTGGGGGTATAGCTCGGAGGTAGAATGCCCCTGAGTTCAATCCCCGGTACCACAAAAAAATAAATAAATAAAAAATAGTTTCCATAGCACAGATTATGGATCAGTAACTCTGGAAATAAAATCATGGCTATCTTAGACTAACTGAATTTAACCAGTGCAATGTTATTATATTGCAAAAAAAATTAATATTAAAACAATCTTGGGTGCCTAGGTAAATCCTAGTTGGTCATAAGATTATGCATTACTCTTCTTAGATATTTTTGGATTCAATTTGCTAATGATTTATTATAATTTTTGCACCTATGTTTGTGAGCGATTTTATTCATGTTTGGGATAGTGAACTCATCAGCTTTCTAGTATCAGGTTGTTGTGACCTTACTAAACTAAGGTTGGTATATCATCCTCTGTTTTCTGAAAGGTTTTGTGTAATATTGGTTATATATTCCTGAGTGATTGATAGAATTTGCCCTTGAACAACATCTGGGCCAGTAATTTTCTTGGGAAATTTTTTAACAAAAATTTCAATTTACTTAACAGGTATTTGGCTATTCAGATGTTCCATTTCATCATGTGTCAGTTTTGTTATTTTTTTTAAGGAATTTGTCCATTTTGTGTAAATTGTTAAAATCATTGGATGATATGGTCATCATATTTGCTTATCACAGTTTAAATGTCTGCTGCTGCTGTAGTCAGGGATGACCCTTCTCTCACTCCTAAGGTTGGTGAATTGTGCCCTCATTTTCTTGCTCAGTCTATATAAATGTTTATCAGTTTATTGCTTTTTCACAGAATCAACTTTCGCTTTTGTTAGTTCAATAGCATGAGGCATTCTTTGTGAGGCTTTAGGCTTCCTATGGAGTTTACAAACAGAACAGTATACTCTGCATGACAAAATCCTATGTGTGTACATATATGCCTTGCTTTAAGCAGTAGTATCTGTTTTGAAGAAATGAAGAGAGGAAATTCAGCCACCTACATTTACCCATATATTTACCATTTATGATTTATTTTTTACCTAAGATTCGAGTTTCAGTCTGTTATCACTTCCTTTCAGCATAAAGAAATTCAACTATTATTTCTTATAATGAGGCTTACCGCTCACAACTATTTTACTTTTCTTTCATCCAAAAAAAAAAAAAAATTCTGGAGGGATACTTGCATTACAAATAGAAATCTGAGTCTGTTTTTTCTCTAGCATGTTAAATATGGTTCTAACATCTTCAGATCCATATTTTTGAGGAGATCACCTCATTGAAATTATTATATACCTATTTTATTCTATATAGTGTCACTTTTGTTTTAAGACTGTATTTCTATTTTTTTTTTTTTTTAGCAATTTGACCAAGATGTGCCTTGGTGTATTTTCTTCATAGTTATCCTCTTTGGGGTTTCCTATGCTTCTCAAGTCTAAAATTTATACTGTTCACCAAAGTTGAGAATTTTTGACAATTATTTTTTCCAATGTTTTTCTCCTTTCCTCCACTGTCCCTTTCAACTTCAATTGCATGTATTTCAGATAAACTAATCTTGATTCATAGGCCTAAAGCTCAATTTATTCTTTTGGATCTTTTTTTATCTTTCTTCTTCAGATCTCATAATTTCTTTTGATTTATCTTCAGGTTAATTGAATCTCTCCTCCATTATCTCTGTCTTGCTCCCAAGCTAAATTCAGTCATTTTAAACTATCAGATACTGTATCTTTCAGTCCTAGAATACCAATGTGATTCTTTTATACTTTTTATCTCCTCACTGGATTTCTAAGCTTTGCATTATTATGAGTTGTTAAGGCTTGGCTATTAAATGTCCATGTATAAATTAAGCTCATGTATTAATTCAGCTCTGCAGCCATCTTTGAGGTGGGACTTGACTGCAGGGTAAAGGTCCCTGGGAGTGTGGTCAGGTTCAGTGCTTCCCCAGTAAGGCTGATGTGATTTTACTTCCTCTCTCTCTCTCTCTCTCTACCTTGAGCTGACACAAGCTCTCATCCCTCCCCCCTCCCCCCACCAGGAAGTCCTGAGGACCTGTAGCCACAGCTCCTGCTGGGAAGCTGGTCTAAGATGTACTGCTGCCTACAAAAGTCACTTCCCCTCTTTTGCACAGAAAAGCAATTCTTGCCAGGCAAGAATTCATCATTCCCAGGTGACTATTTCAGCGTGAAGGGCTGAGCTGTTTCCTGGGACCATCCAAGGACTAAGGGTCCTTTCTTCGTATTGGTCCACATTGCTTAGAAGAATACAGTTATCTACCCAATTGAACCCAGTTACTACTTATCTTGCACTTGAAGAGATGGCTCAAAAGTTTATATCTCAGACTCAGGAGAGCACATGTCTCTTCAATTTGCTTTCTGTGGGAAATAGCATACACAACTGTCCATGCACCCTATGCTGTAAGGAGGCAATATGTTAGTTGAAAAACTTAGTCAAAATTCTACCTCACTCAGTGAGGAAGAAGAAAATCATCACTATCTTCATGATTAATGATAACCATCTACATTAATGCCTGGTAATTTAAGCCCATTAGCAGAGGACAATAATGTTTTCTAATCCCAGACATACATGGCCACCATATGAGGTTTGCGGATGAGAAATTAGCAGGATGGGAAAGTGTTGGTTAAGCAGAGTAAATGGTGAGACCAAGCAGAGGGTATTTCTGAAGCCTTATATGCAAGGATGGGTTCATTGGATTTACTGATAAGATTCCCAAATATGTAGTGAACACCTAGCATATTCTGAGAAGTGTGCTAGGACTGGAACTTCAGAGCTAATCATAGCTCTACCCTAACATCAAGTTTATTGTCCAGTGCCACAGGACCGATTGTTATAGAATGTGCTTAGTCACTTTAATGGAGACAAGAAGGTCTATGGGAGACCTGTAAGAGTTCAGTGAAGACTATAATCAGCTAAGATTATAATAAATATCATGACCACCACTGGCACACTGATATTATTACATTCAAAGACTATTCCCTATGGGACAGATACTGCACTTGTACTATTTCAGTGATTTCTTCTGATAATGGTATTAAGTAAATATCAAGTATTACCTCACTCTGCTCAAGATCTTGCTAAATTGCTGAGGCTGACCTTGAACCTTCAGTCCTCCTGTCTCAGCCTCCCTAGTACTGAGATTTCAGGAATGCACCACTCTGCCTGACTTATTATTATTTCTAGCATAGTACTACATAGAAATTGAAGAGGCCAGTTTTATACCATTGGGGAGAGAAAAGTTTGTGCTACAGGGTGGCAAGGTAGAAAGCAATTAAAAAACAACAATAATAATCAAGGAGTGAGATTCCTTCTTACCCCACATTGCAGAGGAGAAGCAGGATATGGAACCCTTGCATCTGCGTGGGTTTGTGTGCCTGCCTGTAAGCTCCTTGGATAGGAGCTCTTGCAACCTGCTCCTTGCTTAATTGCAGGCATTCAGGGATAGCTACAAACTGTTCAAAGGGGATGAAAGATGGAAATGGATTGAAACAAGGCCAGCATTGCAGCATTGCAGCTGATTTTTTTTTTTTTTTTAGGATTCTGAGAAGTGCAAGGTATAAATGAATGAAAAAAGGAGGCATATAACTGAATTCTTCATTTCTTCTGCTAGAACTATAGAAAACATGAGTTGAGTCAGGGTTTTGTGTGTTCTGTCTCAGTAACTTGCCTCCCTTTGCAAGTGGCCTCCATGAGGCGGGACCTGCGTCTTTCCCATCTCAGACATGGAGAACTGTGCTGTGTGGCACAGTGCTGGGCTGATTCATGATCCACTGTAATCTCCAAAAATGGCCACGCCTAACCACTACACAGAAACAGCTACCTGCAGAGAGAAATTAATGGTCGTCTCAGCCAAAGTAATTACTATTACTGATAATAACAAGAGTGACACATTAACCAGGCGTGGTGGGTGGTGGTACACACCTGCAATCTCAGTACTTGGGAGGCTGAGACAAAAGGATTGTCAGTTAAAGGCCAGCCTCTGCAAATTAGCGAGGTCCTCAACAATTTAGTAAGAACTGGTTTCAAAATAAAAAATAAAAAGGATCAGGAGAGTCGCTCGGAAGTAGAATACACTTGGGTTCAATCCATAATACCACAAAAAAAAAAAAAAAGAAATAAGAAAGGAAGAATGACATATCACCCGACAGTTGAGTGTGTATCTTTGCTCTTAAATGATCTTAAATGAGAAATATGGTCTTCGTGCCATGAACTCAGTAGAGCTTGAACTCAGTGGTTGCGGTGTCCCTTTCTCTAGATTTGCATTAATTTTGTTCTTGGCATCTCATTTTATGAACTTGAATAATTTTATTTCCTAGAAAGAAAAATTCTATCACTGTGAACTACATTATGATGTGAGGCTATAACGCACCAATAAAAGTACGTAAAACAAAAAAAAAAAGTATATGAATAGGGCTATAAAGTAAAAAACAAAAAAGTAAAATAAATAATTTAAGATTTTTTTTTTGTTGTTTACAATTGTCAATGACTAAAAAACAACAAATGAGCCAGGGATGGTTGTGTATGCCTATAATCCTAGTACTTGGGAGGCTGAGACAGGAGGCTGGCAGGCTAAAGACCAGCCTCGGAACTTAAGGAGACTCTCAACAACCTAGTGAGACCCTGTTTCAAGACAAAACATTTAAAAATTGGCTGGGAGATGAAGTTCAGAGGTAGAATACCCCTGGTTCAATACCCAGAACCAAAAAACAAAACAAAACAAAAAAACAACAAATGAATGTTTCTCTACTTCTTTTCATTACTTCTCTTTGCCAGAAGCTATGGATACAGTACCTGCCTTTTTTTTTTTTTTTTTCCTAGCTACTATAATTTCTATCCTAGTAAAGAAGCGTGGTGCATCTCAAACATCTGTTTCACCTGGGAACCCATTGGAAATGTGTGTTCTTGGTTCCCAATTTGAATAAACTGGATCAGCAAATCTGGGGGGATATATTTCTCATCCTCACTCATGAAACAAGAGCAACCTTATTCTTACTTTAAAGAAACATGAGCGATTGCAACTTACCCAAATGACAAAGCCAGTGTGCTTTTCTGTGGTCAAAACATAAGTGCTTAAAAAAAAAAGGTCTCACAGGTCATACAAGTGAGTGAAATAAACCCAGTGTATATGACAAGCAGTCCAAAGCTGATGGTCCAGGGCAATCTATACTCGGCACTAATTTGGGGGAAATTAGAGCAGAGCGAGCATGGTGCATCTTTTAAAAGCAGCAGCTGTTCTTCCAATTCTGCACCAAACATTGTCCAATTTGATTTTTCCCCCTCCAGAAAAAGCTCAAAGTTAAAGCATTAACATAAAACCTCTTGATTTTTTTTTTCTAATGTTGGCATTGAGAATGTGTACCTTAAAAGCATTTTGAATACCAAACTAAACAAATCTTCTGGCTGAGTTTGAACAGGAAGCCACCGCTGTGGTACTATAACGCAAAACACAGTCTCTTGCCCCCAAAGTCTAGTCTTTCTGATGTCCATGCTGTCGGTTGGCTTGATAGTAATACTACAGAGAATTCCTCCTTAGTATTTGTTTTAGCATTTCTTCAGGGCTGTGCCTAGGATTTAATCCTTTGGGGAAGAAATATAGACTTTGGTGTCTAGCAAAATTCACTTTGCTCAGTATATTAGAGATTGTGGGGCCGCTGTCATGGGGAAGGGTGTCTAACTGGATCACTTCTTTGGTCCTCTGGACCAACAGGGTGTTGATACCAGGATGAAGGTCTCCACCCTGGCAAGACACTGCCCATCTCACCATCAAGCAGCTGGCGCGGCAATCAATATTTCTGTAATTGCCAAGCTTCCTCCTTTGGCATAGCTAAAAAGGTAATCCAAACGTGCGCGGGGTCTGCAAACAGAGCTTTTCTAAAGTCTTCTTTTGAGCCTTCTTTACATATTTATTAAAACGTTTTGAGCCAGTCCATGCAAACTACCCCCGAGTAAGCGGCACGACTAGCCTCCTGCTCCCTGCTCGCCCAGACTATCAAGCCGTCAGTGGAGATTGGACAGGTCCTGATGAAATAAATGTTGGCTGCTGACTCTTCCAATTTTGCCGTACTTCTCCGTGTCACTGGTGCAAGCTTGCCCAAGATTGAGATATTTGCAAACTGTCATCTTTCATAAATATCTGCCGTGAGTGACACTCTCTCCCTCCGAGGACGCTTCTCTTTGAAATGCACCTGGCTGGCTCCCGGCCTGAGGAATTTCATTGCTTGTGATAGGTGATTAGCAAGAGGATGCCGCTGCCTCCTGATGCCACCTCTGGTCTCCCACTCCTTTCCCAGTACCCCGCCCTGCCTCAACCCACCACCCCTTCCCTGCCTTCTCACCCACCTCCTTGAGAAATGTCCGAATCACAGCTCCAAAATGCTAACCCCAGCAGCCTGTCACTGCTCCAAAAGATACTTTGATTCATCCCACCAAAATTACAAAGAATAACAAACGAGTGAAGTTGGTCAAAGCTTTCCAAATGAATGTCACCCCCTCTTCGTGCATGAGCCTCTAAAATCTCTGGGAGGGAACTCGCAATGTTTAATACGCTCTTAGGAGGCACAGCTATTGTCTTTGCAGCCTCCCTTTTGGCTCTAGCCTTCCAACTATAAGGGAAATAGCCTGTTGTGGTGACAACGTTAATAACAATATTGGTTTTCGTTCCCATAGCCTGTTTTTTGAGGATTGATTTGAGACCCCCCAAAGCAGCCAATGCGGCCACCACACAAGCGAATCAATATGCTTGCACATAAATGCTGGGATTAATGTAAACACTGAGATATCAAACTCGAATCTCCAATTGGAAAAGGATCGCGATGTTGCCTGGAATTGCCCCATACTAGATACGAATGTGTAGAGATTACAAGATAATCAAACATTCTCAGTTCCTAATGTAGCCGATCATATTTCCCATGCATATTTTATCTTGAAGAGGTTTAGTAACCTAATGTAGGATTATTTTTTACATACTTTGATTGGATAAATTGTAGTCGGTAGGATTAAGAGAAATTTGGATATTCAGTAGAATCTTGGTAGATTTTTAATACCCGCAAATAATATAATTTAGCATACATACCCTTCAGCAACCTGTTTTTTTGTGCAAAAGTTTGCAATGTTTCAACGTATCAGCTGAAGACTATTTTTAAATCTAGTGTTAAATGAACAAATTGTCTCTCTAGGGAGAAAAGAGAATGGCAAGTTTGAATTATAAAAACAAAACAATTTTGCTCAGTGTACCAAAGAGTGATGCTATGGTTTGGATCCAGAACCCTACCCCCGCCCCCCCTACCCTTCCTCAGAAGTGAAAAGATTGAAGAATGAGGGCTCGGATGTCAACAGTGAATTACTGCATTTCATGGGTCAAGAATTTGAATGGAGCCAGGTATGGTGGCGCACGCTTGTCATCCCAGCATTTGGGAGGCTGAGACAGGAGGATCGCAGGTTCTCGACCAGCCTCAGCTACCTAGTGAGCCCCTCCACAACTTAGTGAGACCCTGTTTCAAAATAAAGAATAAAAATAGGACTGGGGGTGTAGCTCCGAGGTAGAATGCCCCTGGGTTTAATCCCCAGTACCGAAGGAATAAAAAGGCTAGTGAAGAAATTTTTTTTTTTTTAATATTCAACAAGACATTTTCTGGAGTTTTTATTTTTTTATTTTTTATTGTAATAATTCGTGCTTTGTATTTATAGGCTAGTGAAGAATTTGAATGGATGCACAAGAGGAGGTGGTGAAAACCGCAGGCAGCCCCGCCCAGCAGGGGGAGCATGGGTGCAGGAAGTAGGTCACTGAGCTTGACCTCTGGGACTGTGTCTGTCCCTGGCCCCTCTTACTGTCTTTGCTTCCAGGCTGCCATCAGCTGAGCAGTTTTCCTTTGCCTTGCCTGCTGCCATGATGTTTCAGCCTTAAAGCCAGTTGACCGTGGCCTGAACCACTGAAATGAAGAGTCAAATAAACCTTTCCTCCTCTAACTTCTTCTTGTCAAGTACTTTGGTGACAGTGATGAAAAACGAACACGAGGAGCATCTCACCATTTCTCATTTTCACGGCAAAGCAGTGTCCAAAACAATGCCAACAAGGTATTATAATGTGATCTTATGTAATATTATACTAGACTACATCAAGATATGTCTAATAATAGACAGTCATGCGAGACATACTGCTGGCTTGGTTCCTACAAGAATTTTTTTCATGTGTTACATAGGAATGTTAATATTTTTATAATGTGAATAGCATGTAATTTATATGAACTTGTATACATCTTATTACATAGATTTTAAACGTTAGTCTTTTTTATTTAAATACTCTTATCAGGTCACTACAATTTTTCCTCATAGTGAGGTTTAAAGTGATAGAATACACGTGCCCTCAGCACTTGGTGTATTTCAATATTCTATATAATGATATCTTTACTTGCAGGATATGCCATATTTCAATTTAATATTTTTACACTATTAGACAATAATTGGTTTAAAGTTACAATTGATGAAATAACAAGTCTTTCATTTGATATCAGAAAAAATATATAATATATTATATGTATATTATATATATATTTATTCTTATATATTATATATATTCTTTTTGGGGTTTTTTTTGCGGTACTGGGGATTGAACTCAGGGGCATTCTACCTCCGAGCTATACCCCCAGCCCTATTTTTTATTCTTTATTTTGAAACAGAGTCTCGCTAAGTTGCGGAGTGCCTCACTAGGTAGCTGAGGCTAGCCGTGAACCTGGATCCTCCAGTCTCAGCCTCCCGAATGCTGGGATTACAAGCGTGCACCACCACGCCTGGCTATTATATATATTCTTATTATATATTATATTATATTTATATATTATATTATATATATATTATATATTTTTTTGCATTGTACTGGGGATTGAATCCAGGGACATTCTACCTCTGATATACGCCCCCTAATTTTTTCTTTTTTAAAAAATTTTGAAACAGAGTCTTATTAGGTTGATGAGAGTATCAGGACTTGCTAAGGCTGTCCTCAAACCTGTGATCCTCCTGTCTCAGCCTCTCATGTACCGGGATTATAAGTGTGCGCCACCACACCTGGATAAAAATAATATATTGTCATGCTACATAGATAAAAATTATGAATGTTACAGGAGAAGTTTTCACTAGTTTAATTAATTTTCACATATATCAATGATTTTAGAGTTGTTTTATCAGATTCAATTAAAATTTCCAAATTAAAAGTTAATTTTTGTCCTGTTAATTGTATTCATATCAGATTAAGCAAATATGACAACCCTCTTCCCCCCCACCCTCCAACTTTACAGCTACATTTCTGGGCAGATTTTGGAGTGAATAACTTTGGCTTGAACAACTTTAAAAAACTTGCTTCCAAGCCTGGCGTGGTGATCTAGGCTTGTAATCTCAGCATTTGGGAGGCTGAGACCGGAGGATCCTGGTTGCAGCCAGCCTCAGCTACTTAGTGAGACCCTCCACAACTTAGTGAGACCCTGTTTCCAAATAAAGAATAAAAAATAGGGCTGGGGGTGTAGCTCAGAGGTAGAATGCCCCTGGGTTCAAACCCCAGTATTGCAAAAAAAGACAAAAAAAAAGAAGCAGCAGCTTGCTTACAAAGCCGGTGTGAAAATTGTCTGGTGACAGGGGAGGTGGGTGTGTGGCTTTGTACTTGTGACCACATGTGTGTTGTCAGCTTTCAACCTTCCCAAGTAGGTCATCTCTTCATTTCTTTCAGGAAAGAATTTCTCATCACCCTGTGCTAACTCAGCCCAACACAAAAATCCACAGCGTCAACAACTGCAAACTTCATCTACATAACGTCTTTAATTTAATTTAATTTTTTATTTGGTGCACTGTAATTCACATCTTATTAGGGTACAGAGTGTCAGAAAAGCACAGGCGCACAGCTCTTGGTGCCCTCCCCACAGGGCCCCTCCCTTTTCCGCTTATTTTGAATTAAAATTGTGACTTTCCCAAATCCATATAATATCTTCTCTTCAGAATTTTGTGCTTGAAACTTTTGATAACTTTAAAGTATAAGTTCTTCTTACCTCATAAGCAAGCGAAACATGAATATACGATGTTTACAATGTACTGCTGCTGCTAAGCTATTGACATTTGTTCTTGGTTTCTGGATATAAATGATCACAATCTATCAAGAATATCAGAAAAGAGATGGCTACATTGATAAGAAAGTTGTTATCTTAGATTTAGAGTGCTTTAAAAATTCTTCCAACTCTAAGATAATAAATCTACAAAATTTATAGTTCTACTTGATCAATGCTTTAATAAAACTTAGTGTATTTCTCAAAGCATTTTCCAAAGATTCAGTTGAGTTTTTGAAGTACTGATTCAGATTTCCAAAAGAAGTTTGTATACATAAAATATTTAATTTGTTTGTTTTCATGACTTAGAAGTGTTAATAGGTCCTGAAAGAGAGAGGGGCAAATTTCTCCTTCTACAATAAATAAATAAAAGACTCATTAAAAACATTTTTGTTGTTTTTGCTTTTACATCTTTCAATTTAGTTCTGAGATTTACCATCTCCTGATTATCTTTGTGGTATAGACAGGGCATATGTCAACTTGGTGACTAATTTCCACCAAGGAGCTAACCATTAAATACTACTGGAATGTTCCTTTGAGTTGCCATCAACCTCATACAGTCTTATCTACTGCCTTCATTAATGGGATTTCATTAGCCATTTCATGATCCTGTTTTTCAGTTTTCTTGGAAGTCATTTAATCTACTTACTAAAGCTTGGACACTTTGCTTCTACTTGAAAAGCCAAATGAGGAGGAAAACATCTCCTTCAAATCAAAAGGGGATATTTTCTTAATTCAGAAAGTACCTCATAAAGATCGATGTGGCAACATTAATGACTAGAAAAAGGACTATAGCCTCATTAGCAAGTTATTCCACATTTACTCTATGACATTATTGCCAATCTGAGAGTTCTAAGATGCCTTCAAAGAATGAAGCACTATGATAATTTTGCTAGTGAACATTGGGAAAGATCTTTTTGTCTTTATTCACAGACTCAAGGGAGTAAAGGCAGGAAAAAGAAACCAAACCAAAAGAAAGAAAGAAACAAACAATAACAAAAATAATCAACCCTCAAGTATAGTGTAGAGGCACTTTTACTTTCAAATGATGTTTGCTGATGGTAATCAAATTTACCTAAAACATTTGAAGTCATCACTGACTTCGTTATTGACAAGTTGAGCAGGTGGTGTCCCTGGGGCAAAGAGAATGTTTTCCCCTATCCTGTCACTCAAGAGAAAGATGTCAGAGTTGGGTAGGACATCCAAGTTCCCTGCCCAGCATTGTGCTTGACACAGAGCAGGTGTTCATTACCTATGAGTTGAATAAAGAAATAAACAAATGAGTCAATTAGAGAACATAGTGGAATTCTTGATTACTTGGCAAAATCTTAGCTACTATTCCTGCTTCTCTTTCAGGAGCATACCAATTTTACTTTTGGTGCATGGCCATATTTATTTGTAAAGTGTCTGCTCCACACACGACTTTCACTGTGTGGCACAGTGAACATAGAAGGACTAAAGTCATAGTCCTTATCCTCAAGAAGTTGACAGAATGACATTTTCTTTCCTCTCGTGGGATATAGTTAATCTTGAAAAGAACTCAGATTCTATTGCAAAAAAAAAATAATTGTAATTGCAGGGTAGACTCTGGACCTACGAGTATGCAGGATCAGTTTTTTTTGAGAGGTTTCACTGCTATTAATAGATCATTTGGTATTTGTTTTGCAAAGAGAATCTTCCCTTCATTGCAGGCATTTGAAAACCTCATTTGCATATGGGGCTGCCTGGTTTCTAATGGCCAGATGGATCCTGACTATAAGCCAAGTAATGTTTAGGGCCCATGAAATTCATTAGTACTACTACCTCTGGCATGAGTTTTAGAGGATTTCTTTCCTTTTCTTTTTTTTTTTTTTTCTCCCCAAGTATGAAATTTATATCCTATTTTTTATGGCTTGTGAAGTCATTGGTATAAAGTTTTGAGGGACTGATTTGAATGCATGAAGAGACCCCCATGCATCCTAGAGTTTCTTCCTGCTTCGCATTTTGAGACAGAATGCTTCCCTAACCATGCATTTTTAAATTTATTCTGCTTGCACAAGACTATTACAGGCATCCTGCTCTCTTCTTCCTAACTCTATTATAATTGCACGCTGTGTGTTGGGGTTGGGTTGGCATGACTAAGCTACTCTGCTAAGGCAACTCATGGTATTGTTCAAAGAATACACCACCCTTAGATTCACATTAGTGTGATTATGGGCCTCACCTCTACCTCTGTGTATACAGAGCCACTCTCAAACCATTTATTTGTTTGGTGGTAGTGGGGAAGGAACTCGGGGACATTCTACCTCTGAGCTACACCCCTTGCCCTATTTTATTTTTTAGCTTGAAACAGGGTCTCATTAATTTGCAGAGGACCTCATTAAGTTGCTGAGGTTGGCCTCGAACCTGCAATTCTCCTTTCTCAGCCTCACAAGTATTGGGATTATAGGCATGCACTATTATATCTGGCCACTTTCAAATCTTACCACCAGCTTTCAGACACACACACAAAACCATATGAATATACTATTTTTCCTTCAAGTTAGTCAAATTTAAAAAGTTGACTAGGAACAAAATTCAACACTATGCGAGAAATTTCTGGCTCTTAGAACACCAAAAGAAGACTGCTCATTCCCATGGAAAGTAGAATGCATCTCCAGAAAATTGAATTTCAAGCCACAGTTCACCCATTACCGTTCCTAGTCTTGAACCTTTGCTTTGTGTTTCTTTTGTATTTTTTTCCTGGACTATTTTCTCACTTGTGATGAAAATAAACATAAAAACAGGGAATACAGATATAATGTAATATTTTTCTAATGTTTTCAATTAAGCAGCAGCTGCTGTTACCAAGCTGTCATCCCCGTTGCTATGGGGGTTTTGTGCATGTGCCAGTGTGGGACTGGTTACTTTAATATACTCGTCCTATCACGAGGGCTATTACACAGACTCTCGGTTAATATTGCTAATCTAATAAGCCTCCAAAAGCAACTCCATCTCCTCTATTAAATCTACACGTGGAGGATGGCTCAAGGTCTTTATCTGGAACTAGTTAAGATTCCCATGCAATCAATGGAACCTGAAAGTTAAGTATCTTGTTAGTATTTGGAGATCCACTGGATTAGCAATGTTTCCCTGGTTTCCCAGTAGAACCAAACACAACCTATTACAAACCTAATTACCTAAAGGGAGGACAAGTATCTCAGCACACAACCCATGAGAGTTGGCACTTCACAGTGATAGGGCCACCCTACAGAGATGAAATACCCAGAGAACAGACCAGATACAGGAGCTAAACCTCGGAGGTCCAGCTCTTGGAATCCAGTCTAGCACACCAGAAGTGCTGGAAGTTGTTTTTGCTGAGCAAATGGATCCATTCTATGAGTATTCAAGTGTTAGCCAGCCTTTCAGATGCTATAAGGTGGTAAGTTCAGTAATTTTCTCCCTGTCCCCAGGCCTTTGATCCCTGCCTAGAGACCTAGATGTGAAATTTGCACTGTGTAAAATCCAAGGCAGCAGACTGCCATTTGCATCAACTCGACTTATTCCTTTCGTTTGAGCTGTTTTTGTTTTGTTCTATCCACAAATCCCACAGTCTGTTTGAAAATCTAGGGAGGAGTTTTCCTTGCATATACCACAGTTGCTTGGGTTTCCCTTTGGACTTTGAGGTGTTGCTTGAATATTGTACTTCCATGATCTGGTCTATTCTGTCCTTCCGTTGAACAGACCGACTAAAGGAAAGATCCAAATCAAGTCCTCTATTGGAAGAAATAGCATGTTAGGGTAGATTTTGTCCTGGTTGTCTGTGTGACCAGCTAGCCTTCTCATGAAGAGCTCATATATTATGCTTCTTTCTATGCTTCATGGTGTCCTGCATACAATAATACTAAATGTACATGCGTATTGTGAGACATTAGGGAATGAGCGATACAGGCACCTTCCACACCAACTGTCCAAACTTTATCTCTGACCACAGCCACTACTATTGCTCCAGATTCCTCAGTCTTTACACCGGCTGTTGAAAAATAGCTCCTGTGTGTTTTGAACATGGCTTTCTGTTTCAAATCACTCAAGGGTCTAATGTAATTTAATCCTGAGAAGAAATCTTTTACCTGTATTTGAAGGACATAAGACTTTCTCCAAACTGTTCATCGATAGACAGGGACTAGAACCTAGGTTCTCTAATCATGTGGCAGGCTGTGAGTGAAAAATAAACTGTTATTGTGGTGATGCACACTTCTGAGATTGTTTGTTACTAAAGAATAACTTAGAGCTCTTCCTGACGAATACAGCCTTTTTTCTCCTATCACGTTATTCTGTTCTTTCTTCATAATATTTGAGGAACTATCTTCAGTTCACTCTGTAATTCTATGTCTTCTCTGTGTTTACTTCTATTCTTTCATGTCAATCATTAAGTAAAATTATTGGTTCAAAATATCTTTGTACGTAGATCGGGGTAACAGAGCTATTGGTTGTTGGTGTTTAGACTCTGCTTCTGCCCAGCTATCTGCACAGTTCTCTCTATCATGTGTGCAACATGGACAAGGAGATTGGGGTTGCTGCTAGTTCTTCCAGAGAAGACTGTAAAATCACTGTCATCAGAAAAGCAAAAGTTCCTAGGACCCACTCAGAGATAAGCTCAGAGTCCCTAGATTGGTTTGCAGGTGGGAACTCTATCAGTTTCTGATGAAGTGTGATTCATCAGAAAGCAACTACATTTATAGGGTATGGTGCAAGTGATTCATGAGTCCCTTGAAAGGACTTAATCCTGACTAAGCAACTGGAGAAAGCTGAGTCGCTAGCCCCAGCACTCTGCTGTTGTCTTAGAGTGAGGAGGACACTTGGGACCAGTCACTCCATCCCCTTTCCCCTCCTGATGGTGGCCTCCATCAGAGGCTTCAACTCCAATCATGCTACCAAAGCCTGAAAATCTGTGGGAAAATATCAGACTGGGAAACCAGCCTCACCACGACTCAGTGAAGCAATTGCCTGGATTTGTCATTAAGTAGCTTAGAATTTACCATTAAAAAATGGAAACACAATAGTATCGCAACGCCTAAAGATGTTAGTCATGACCTCTTACTATTCTCAAATATCTGTCATGGTTCATGTTTCCTTGATTGCATCATGTTTTGTTTTTTTAAGTTGGTTGATTCAAATAGCATCCTCTCCTCCAAATACTCAGCTATGCACAACCTCCCTCTCTCTCTCTCGCTTTGTAATTGTGACCAGAGGACTTAATATGAGAGCTACCCTGTTAACCAAACTTTAAGTGTGTAATACAGTACTGATAATAGTAGGCACAGTGCTGTGAGCTGATCTCTAGCTCTCCCTCACCTTGAGACAATAAGATGGACCTTGAGTGAAAGTCGCCAATCCCAGAAGGTCAAATACTGCGGGCTGTCCTCTCACGAAGGGGACAGATGGCCACCAGTGGAGAGGGGGTTGCTGAGGGGTGGGGAGCGGGGCAGGGGAGGTAGGGAGCTGCGCAACCTCTTTATCTCTGGAGATTCCTCCACATCTGTTTGCCTAGCAGTTTATTTTTCTATGAATCCCTTGATTTTTTTTTTTTTCCTGAAGAAGAGCTTCTCACATTCTGGACTTACTGATATCATCTTTCTTCTTTCAGGTTTGGACAGTGTTTCCTCTCCATAGGTTGTTGAATCAGTGGATGGTCAGATTCAGTTCAATTTTGGGACAAAAGTAGTTCATAGATGGTCATGTGTATTTTCATCAGAAAATACATCTTATCTAGGTGTGTGTGTGTGTGTGTGTGTGTGTGTGTGTGTGTCTGTGTCTGTGTGTATGTGTGTTTGTGTAGTACTGAGGATTGAACACAGAGGTGCTCTATCTCTGAGCTACATCCTCAGCCCTGTTTTTTTATGTTTTTATTTTGAAACTGGGTCTCACTAAGTTCCTGATGACCCCTGTAAGTTGCTGAGGCTGGCCACAAATGTGTGATCCTCCTGTTTCAGCCTCCAAAGTACTGGAATTACAGAAGTGTGTCACCTTGCCCGGCTACCAATTCATTTTAAATATCCTAAGAGCTCTCAATGAGGTAGAGAATTACGCCTTCAGACCATAAGGGTCTCTAAAATATCATAGCTGATCACCTGTTTGCCAGTTTCCAATAAATCAAGCCCTTGTGCCAAGGGGAAATGTCTCTTACAAAATTAATTACAAAATTTCCCCAAAATGGGGAAAAATAATCACACCAGTGTATAAATTTCTTGATTTAGTCACTGTAAGTATTCGGTTATTTATTAGCATTATAGGTTAAAAACAAAAAAAGTCAAGTTATTTATTGAGTTTTATTATGTTCTAGTGATTTATTTATTTTTTTAATTGTGATAAAGTTTTCTAGTCAGAGTTATTTCACCTATTTGACAAGTATTTATTGAGCAACTACTGTCAACTAGATACTTACTGTTCATGAGCTTAGCATAGAAAGGTTAAATTACTAGTTCAAGGTCACCACCAAGACTTAAATCCTTGGGGATAGATTGATTCCTAAGATCCATCCTTATAGTTGAATACTGTGCAGCTGTAACTGGAAATGGAATATAGATGACACACTTATGTAGTTAGTCTTTTGCATGTAAGTAAAAAATAAAAGCAAATTGGAGCAAACTGTTTATAGCATTCACATGTTAGGCACTGTAGTACTTAGAAACACAGAAAAGAAGGATAAAACAAAATTAATTTTAAAAAGGAAAAATAGGATGACTTTGAGCTGGAGAGGGATGGGGAAATGTAAATGGGATAGGAGGAGCAGTTACTCTTCCTTGATCTTATGCCTTGTTTTGCTGTAAAGGGAAAATCAGGAATCACACGTAGATGAATTATTATAAAACAGCAGAAAAGGAAAGATACTATAAGAAACAGATCTAATCATGTCAACATCACTGACAATAATATAAGTATTAAATATAGCATATAAATATTATTTTAAACTAATGGTATCTCTATCTACATATACGTTAATTAATATTCAATTAATAGTCTCAGAGAGATGTAAATACTGGTAAATGCACCAAAAACATAGTCATCCAGATGTCTTTGAAATTTAACATCTGATTGTGAAGGTAAAGTAAGACAGGAAGGATGAAGGATGAGTGGTAATAGGGCACAGGTGGAGAAAAATTAATACGTAGTACCATACTTGAAACAAGAGAGAACTCTGAGGCAAAGGTTCACCTCCCACCTCCCACGGAAAGGGTGGGACCAATTCCAGAATAAAGCTTTGGGAAGGGAATGACCCACCTAGGAACATCTTAATGAAATTCCAGGCTTCAAGGTTCAGGAGAAAATTTGCTGTAAAGAAGCAAACATATGTACATGCAGGTATACATACATGCAATCACATAATCTCACATGCAAAAAGTCATGTGCAAAGAGAAATGTCCTACCCTTGCAGGGCTTTTCCTAAATGCCAAGTGGAGAGTGAGCCTTGGTCGTTGATGCCTCTGCACAAGGCTCAGCATATAATCTTTCACTCAGCAGGGGAAAAATAAAATAAAAAGTTGAGTGCAAAAAAAATAGGCATAAATGCAGAAGGTGAAAGTTCTGAAGCTAGCTCTCCTGGATTTAGAGTTCAGAGGGAAGCTGCTGCCTTGAGGGTGAGGAAGCCCAGGTGCTGGCTTCAATCTTCCCCCCAGACACCTGTGTAACTTTGGACAGATTTCTATACACACCTTGCTTTCTTCTGTTTTCCTTTCCATGCGGCCAGAGTTGAATTTGATGATCTCTCAAACGTATTTCTATTTTATTATTCCATCTCCAAAGAAGCTCATCTCCCCCATTTTAGTTTCCATAACATTTTGCCACGTATGAAGCTGATTGATGTGGCTGGCATTGTGCTTACGTCACATTTTAAATGTACATTTATTAGTGCATTGTAATTGCACACCATAATGACATTCAGAGCCATGGGGCGTCCAGGCACACAGCACTTGGTGAGCTCTCCCCTGGCTGCCACCCCACCCCCTCCCTGTCCCTTATTGAGATTGGTGTTGATAAACTCATGTATGTGCACAGTGTCAATTGAAGTGTTTCTTTCATCAAGTCTCCCTGCCCATCGGCCACCCCTCCTCTAGACCTCCTCCATTGCTCCACTGGGGTTTCTCCTCCTTTATCTGGAGTTCCCTCTTGTATCCCAATTTCTCTCTCGCTCCCACATATGAGAAAAAAACAAAAAAAAACCAAAAAAAAAAAAACATGTGGCTCTTGACTTTCAACGATTAACAGTCCTACGTGATCTGAGTTCAGACCGGAGTAATCCAGGTCGGTTTCTATCTATTTCTTAGCCTCTCCCAGTACGAAAGGACAAGAGAGGCAAGGCCTATGTGTCAATACATGCCTTAATAAATAAGATGAATAAATCTTAATCTAAATATAATAGCCCTGCCCTAGATCAGGGCTTGTTAAGGTGGCAGAGCCCGGTAATTGTGTAAAACTTAAAACTTTATTTTCAGAGATTCAAATTCTCTCCTTAACAATATGTTTATTATAAGCCTATTTCTTCTTATTGTTCCTATCCTCCTAGCCATAGCATTTTTAACCTTAATTGAGCGAAAAATTTTAGGCTATATACAACTCCGAAAAGGTCCTAATATTATTGGCCCATATGGTCTACTTCAACCCATTGCAGATGCCATAAAACTATTTATTAAAGAACCCCTAGTTACTGGGTAATCTCACTATCTCACTTGGCAAAGTATTCTTTAGTTCCATCCATTTTTCTGCAAATGATATAATTTTGTGCTTCTTTATGGCTGAGTAGAATTCTTTCATGTGTTTATTCCACAGTTTCATAATCCATTCATCTGTTGATGGACACCTAGGCTGGTTCCATGATTCAGCTATTGTGAATTGCGCTGCTATACACATGACTATACATGTATTGCTATAATATTCAATTTCTTTGGAAAGATATCCAGGAGTGGGATAGCTGGATCAGATGGTGTTCCCATCATATAGTAAAGAATTTTCTGCTTTCTTTTTTCCTTTTTTACAGTACTGGGGATTGAACTCGGGGGCATTCTATCTCTGAGCTATACCCCCAGCCCTATTTTTTATTCTTTATTTTGAAACAGGGTCTCACTAAGTTGCGTAGTGCCTCACTAGATAGCTGAGGCTAGCTGCGAACCCGGATCCTCCGGTCTCAGCCTCTCAAATGCTGAGATTACAAGCGTGTGCCACCACGCCCGACGAATTTTCTGCTTTCTCGCTGTACTGGCTAATGGATATCATTCCTGACTCATTCTTGTTAGATAAGGGTCCAACTTCTCCTTCAGTATTCTGTGTTGACCAAGTGTCTGTAACTCATATGAGAAGTTCTCCCCTGGCCTGGCAGGAGATTTCTGTAAGGAAAATGCAGCTTCCAGTAAGTGATGGTTTTCAGGTGTCTTCCAAAACGCCAGGGCCAGGATAGTCATGTCACAGTGACATTGCTTCACATGCGCTAACCTGTGTGCTAGGGACCTTCCTCACTACAATTGCCTTTCCTTCTATTCATGATTTCAGATGTGGAGGGTTGTAATAGCAGCTCCCTTCTGAGGGCCGTGTTTCCTGCTGATATGATACCATAGGACCAGAGAAAATGACTGAGCGATGGCTTATTGAGCACCATCTCTGTGTCAGATACTTTCATAATGAAACCCCCGAGTGGACTTGGGGGGTGTTATTTCTTCTTTACAGGTGCCGAAATTAAAGGTCAGCATGCTAGTCATTTGGCCAACCCAAATTTCTCCTCCCTCTGCCTCTTTACAGCGACAAAATTGCAGCCTGTTTGCATCACAATAATTCCCAGCAGTGGAGCGTGGATTTTTAACATTTAGGAGTAATGCGTTTTTGGAGGGAGCAAAGCTCTAGACTTTAATAAAACAAGTTCCTCTTATATGGTTTATAGCTATTTATTAGATCGTATTCTGAATATGATCTTAAAAGATTTGCTGACCAATATCAAGATGGTATTTAACATAAAAGATAAATGTCACTTTTTGCAATCTGATCTGCCTAAATGACAACTTTTGTCCCTGGGGCTCTTTATGCACAGAGCTAAGCCCGGATGAGGTGCTTGTACAAAATAATTTTTGCACGATTCATGTTGTTTTCTGTGCATTTCTATGTTCTGAATGATTGCTTGATTTGAGGATCCAATCCCTATTTTCTTACTGTAGAAACTATTGGATTGTTAGGCCCACATGCCCTGGGCTTACCCTCTTTCATCAATATGGTGGATTCTTAGTGCTTTTTGTTTTAAAATCGCACACTGCCTTTTAACACACGTTGATAAGCGATGCTGTGTTGGGGTTGATT
>PVLC010021577.1:0-27719 GCA_004027655.1 Graphiurus murinus
GCCTCCCACTGGAACCAGAGCAGCAGAGATCTGTAAGTTAAATTCACCCCCAGGGTGCAGGGACCCCTATACAAAGTGCAGACTCAGTCACCCGCCCTACAAGCAATTGGATAAAAGCAGAAGTGCGGGAAGGACCCAGTGCACACAGGGCATAGAGAACTTCCAGGCACCCTGGAAAATGCATGGTATATAGATTGCACTCCTGCCACGAGCAAAGGCAGAGAGAGACAGACAGGCCCTGTGGAGAACTCAGAGACACAAATTTGCAGTGGGAGAGGCATCAGCAGAACTTCCTGCCTGTGGTGAGCAAATAAGAATACCAGAGACACATTCAAAAATTTAATAGAGTGAGCAGACATTTAAAAGCTGAAAATAAAATATCCACGTAGATCCAAAAGGACTGCAGAGGTCAACTCAGCTCTGTACTTACATACTAGCAGGGTTTTTGTTTTTGTTTCTTGTTGCTGTTTTTGTTTTTTGTTTTTGTGTGTGTGTGTGAGTGTGTGTTATGTTTTGGTTGTTTTGTCTATGTTTTCATTTTGTATTGCCTTGATTTATTTATGTTTGTTTGGATGATTGGTTGCCTTGTTATTTCTTGCTTAGTTTGTTGACTCTCCTCTTTATGCCTTTTACAAGCTTCCCTCCCTCTCTCCCATCTATATTCTTCTCCTCAACACTTTTTCTCTTCTCTTTTCTTCTTCCTGTTTTCCCTGTCTCACATCAAGACCATCTCATACTACCACACATGAAACTCTACATTGACTACCAGAATCCCCCGACATATCCACTATCTCTAATCTTTACAAAATATCATCCGAACACACTCAACCTCTTATTCCACTGGACCATACCCTCTACTTTACCCTATTATGCATTCATCACTGTGACTTCTCACCCAACCCTTACCACTGAACACAACCTGTCCCTGTATATACCATCAGACACCTCTAAACCCCCACTGCAGAGATTGGATGAGAAAGCTTGCAAGAGCAACAAAGATATAAATTTAAGAACAGGGGAACTATGGGAAGGAAAAATAGCAAAGAAACAATGAGCCACTACAACCCCACAATATCAGAACTCAACAACCCAGAATGGCAGAGATTACCAGAAGAACAATTCAGATCTTTAATACTAGAATCAATACAATATTTTCTGAAAGAATGCAGGGAGAGTTGAAAAGAAATAAAGTAACAATTAAACAAAGAATCTGACACCCTGAACAGAAACCAAACAGAAGCATTGAAGGAAGTGAAAGATGCAATAACTGAAGTGAAGGCATCAATACAAACTATAAACAGTAGATTAGACCACATTGAAAATAGAATATCACTCTTAGAAGATGACCATTCCAAAAATGAACCCATAGTACATAATTTAGAAAAAAAATTCAACAGTACGAATTGGACATTGATGAAATCTGGGCCAATTTTAAAAGAGCTAACCTAAGAATAATAGGCATAGAAGAGGGATTAGAAGTTGAAACTAATGGAATGAACAATCTTTTCAAAGAAGTAATATCAGAGAACTTTCCAAACATAGAAAGAGGAGTTGACACACAGGTACAGGAAGCATACAGAACTCCCTCGAGACAAGACCAAAGAAGAGGTTCACCACACCACATAATAATCAAGTTGACTAATACAGAGGCAAAGGAGAGAATTTTAAAGGCAGAAAAAGTAAAAGGCCAAGTGATATTTAGAGGCAAACCAATTAGAATCACTCTAGACCTCTCAAACCAAGTCATGAAAGCCAGGAGGGGCTGGAGTAACATATTCCAAACTCTGAAAGAAAATAACTTGCAGTCAAGATTCTCATACCCAGCAAAATTCTCTCTCAAGATTGACAGGGATATAAAAATCTTCCATGACAAACAGAAACTGAAAGAATTTTTGTCTTCCAAACCAGCACTAGAGAAAATACTCAAAGAGATTAACTACAAAGAAGAACTAACAAGTAAACATCAGAACCAAAGAAACAATAATTTCCAGGAAGCAAACAACTAAGCAAAGAAGAATAAACACCACTGAAAACAGAAGTCAAAACTCAAAATGTTAGGAATTAAAAATCATCTCTCAGCGGGGCGTGGTGGCGCACGCTTGTAATCCCAGCATTCGGGAGGCTGAGACCGGAAGATCGGGGTTCGAGACCAGCCTCAGCTACCTAGTGAGGCACTCCACAACTTAGTGAGACTCGGTTTCAAAATAAAGAGTAAAAAATAGGGCTGGGGGTATAGCTCGGAGGTAGAACGCCCCTGAGTTCAATCCCCAGTACCACAAAAAAAAAAAAAAAAAAAAAAAAAACTCTCAATAATAACATTGAATATAAATGGTCTCAACTCACCAATAAAAAGGCACAAGGTGGCAAAATGAATCAAAACCCAGAATCCATCTATATGCTGCCTGCAAGAAACACTCCTTATAAGCAAAGATTCCCACAAAATAAAGGTAAAGGGCTGGAGTAGGGTAAGGTAATCCATGCCAATGGAACTCGAAGACAAGCAGGAATACCAACCATGATATCAGATAAACTAGACTTCAAGCCTAAGCTTATCAGAAGAGACAACGCAGGTAATTTTTATACTAGGAAAAGGAAAAACCCAGCAAGAGGAAATAACAATTATCAAAATCTATGCCCCAAACATAGGTGCAGCCACTTTCATAAAACAAACTCTGTATGATATAAAGACACACATAGATCTCAATATTGGGAGACTTCAATACTCCTCTCACATCAATAGACCGATATTCTAAGAAATGGTCAGTAAAGATACCTCAGACCTAAAGAATACCATAAATCAAATGGACCTATTAGACACATATAGACTCTTTCACCCAACTACAGCTGAATTCACATTTTTCTCAGCAGCCCAAGGAACCTTCTCCAAAATAGATCACATTCTGGGCCACAAAGTGAGCACTGGCAAATTAAAAAAATGTAACATAATTCCCTGCATCTTTTCAGACCACAAAGGAGTGAAATTAGAAATCAACTCCAAGAAACCCCAAAGTAGTCATGTAAACAGATGGAGACTGAACACCACACTGCTGAATGGGAACTAGGTCACAGAAGAAGTAAGGTAAGAAATTAAAAAATTCCTAGAAACCAATGAAAACAGAGACACAACATATCAAAACCTCTGAGACACTTTGAAGGCAGTACTAAGAGGAAAATTTATAGAACTGAATGCCCACATAAGAAGAACAGAAAATCACCAAATAAATAACGTAATGACACAGCTCAAGGCACTCAAAAAACAAGAACAATCTAAACCCAAAACTAGTAGAAGACAGGAACTTATGAAAAACAGAGCAGAAATTAATGTAGAGAATAAAAAAACAATACAGAAAATCAACAAAACCAAAAGCTGGTTTCTTGAAAACATAAACAAGATAGATAAAACATTGGCCAACCTTACCAAAAGAAAGAGAGAATCAACCCAAATTACCAAAATAAGAGATTTAAAAGGTGATATTACCACCAACAGTATGGAAATACAGAGGATCATTAGAAACTATTTTGAAAAATTATACTCCAACAAAATGGAAAATCTAGAATAAATTGACAAATTTCTATACACATATAACCTTCCTAAATTGAGTCAAGAAGATATAGAAAACTTAAACTGACTGATAACAATCAAAGAGCTAGAAACAGCAATAAAGAGTTTACCATCAAACAAAAGCCCAGGGACAGATGGTTTTCCAAGTGAATTTTAAAAAAACAATTATAGAAAAGCTAATCTCAATACTCCTCAAACTATTCCATGAAACAGAAAGAAATGACACCCTCCCAAACACATTCTATGAAGCCAACATCACATTAATTCCAAAGCCAAATAAAGACAGCTCAAGAAAAGAAAACTATAGTTCTATATCATTGATGAGCTTAGATGCAAAACTGCTAAACAAAATACTAGCAATGCGCATTCAAAACCACATCAAGAAAATTATACACCATGACCAAGTCGGGTTCATCCCAGGGATGCAAGGCTGGTTCAACATATGAAAAACAATCCATGTAATTCACCACATAAACAGAATCAAAGACAAAAATCACATGATCATCTCAATTGTTGATTAAAAAGCATTTGACAAGATCCAACACATATTCATGCTAAAAGCACTGCAGAGAATTGGAATAGAAGGAACATACCTCAACATCATAGAGGCAATATACAATAGGCCCACAGCCAACATCATATTAAATGGAGAAAAACTGCAAGAGTTCCCATTAAAAACAGGAACAAGATAAGGATGTCCATTATCACCTCTTCTATTCAATATAGTACTTGATACTCTAGCCAGAGCAATAAGGCAAAGAAGGAAATCAAAGAGGTAAAAATAGGGAAAGAAGAACAAAAACTATCCCTTTTTGCAGATGACATGATACTATACTTAGAAAACCCAACAAACTCAACCAAAAAACTTACAGAACTGATCAACAAATTCAGCAAAGTGTCTGGATACAAAATCAATCTTAAAAAATTAGAAGCTTTCCTGTATGCCAACCATAAATCCACTGAAAAAGAAATCCGGAAAACAATTCTACTCACAATAGCACCCCCAAAAGTAAAATACTTAGGTATAAACCTAATCAAAGAAGTAAAAGACCTCTATAAGGAAAACTATAAAAAGTTGAAAAAAGAAATTGATGAAGACCTTAGAAGATGGAAAGATCTTCCATGCTCTTGGATAGGCAGAGTAAATATCATCAAAATGGCCATCCTCCCAAAAGTGATCTACAAATTCAATGCAATGCCCATGAAATTACCATGGTCACTCCTCACAGACATAGAAAAATCAGTCCTTAAATTCATTTGGAACAACAGAAAGCCCAGGACAGCCAAAGTAGTTCTTAGCAACAAGAACCATGCAGGAGGTATCACAATACCTGACTTCAAAATCTACTACAAAGCCACAGTAATAATAACAGCATGGTATTGACACAAAAACAGATATGTAGACCAATGGAGCAGAATAGAAAATTCAGAAACAGACCCACGTGCTTACAGTCAATTGATTTTTGACAAAGGAGCCAAAAATATACACTGGAAAAAAGATAGCCTCTTTAACAAATGGTGTTGGCAAAACTGGTTAACCATATGCAGGAAAATGGAAATAAACCCCACTTTCTCACCCATGCACAAGAGTCAACTCAAGGTGGATTAAAGACCTGGAAGTCAGGCCAGAGACCTTGCAGCTACTTAAAGAGGGCATAGGCCCAACACTTCAACACATAGGCACAGGTAAAAACTTTCTCAACAAGACCCCAAAAGCACAAGCAACTCAAAGGAAGATCAATACATGGGATTGCATTAAACTGAAGAGCTTCTGTGCAACATAGGAAACTATCAAGAACCTCAACAAAGAACCCACAGAGTGGGTGAAAATTTTTGCCAGCTACTCTTTTGATAGAGGACTAATATCTAGAATATACAGAAAACTCAAGAAACTCACAGCTAAGAAAACAAATAACCCAATCAAACAATGGGAAAAGGAGCTAAATAGACACTTCACAAAAGAAGAAATACAAATGGCCAATAAATGTATGAGGAAATGTTCCACATCATTAGCAATCAGAGAGATGCAAATCAAAACTACCTTGAGATTTCACCTAACTCCAATCAGAATGGCAATCATCAAGAACACAAACAACAACAAATGCTGGCGAGGGTGTGGAGAAGTGGGAACTGTAATACATTGTTGGTGGGATTGCAAATTAGTGCAACCACTTTGGAAAACAATATGGAGGCTCCTCAGACAAAAGGGAATGAACCTACCATATGATCCAGCAATACCATTTCTAGGTATCTACCCAAAAGAATGGAAACCAAACTATCAGACCAATGCATGTGTATCTATGTTTATAGCTGCTCAATTCACAATTGCCAAACTATGGAAACAGCCAAGATGTCCATTGACAGATGAATGGATTACAAAACTATGGGATATGTACACAATGGAATTTTACTCAGCCATAAAGAAGAACAAAATCATGTTCTTTGCAGGGAAATGGATGCAACTGGGAAACATTATGTTAAGTGAAATTAATCAGTCACAAAGAGTAAAAAAGCATATGTTCTCCCTAATATGTGGATGCTAGGGAGAAGATGGGGCATAAGAGGGTCTCCAGATGAAAAAGAAGAAATCTTAGTTAGATAAGCAAAGAAGTTGACTTTACTGAAGGTGATGGACAGGTGTGGGGGGAGGGGGGGAGACACTCTAATGCACATGATGTACTTTCACAAATATATCAAAGTTAATCACTAAACTGAACTTGAGAAGGAGGGAGGGCGAGGGAATGGAGTGGGAATTGGGGAAGGTGTTAAATGAGAAATGTGTGCATATATGCCTTTATCAGCTTGTACCTAACAAAGATGTATGATTACAATGCACCAATTAATAAAAATAAATAAATAAAACCTGTAAGTTAAAAAAAAGTATACCATAGTCTAGTTTCTCTTTTCACAGATTTCTACTGTTTTTTTTTCAAGATAATATTCAAGAATAGGGACCTATCAAAATGTAATTATCCATTCCCCTAGTTTTAACATTGCAATATTTCTGATTATTGGTATTCTAAGTAATGGTATAACAAACATCTTTTTGTATAAATCTTTGTTCAACTTCTGATTCATTCCTAAAGATAAATTCCTAGAAGATGAGTGAAGAAGAGACTGTAAACACATTGAAAGTTCTCTATTAATCTCATTTATCTCTCTCACTATATATGAAAAGGAAAAAGGAACTTCTCCAAAAAAAAGTTTGTTGTCCAGCCCCATTACCTGAGTATGAAACAGCATAATGTATGGAATCCTCATAAAGACTGAGCATTGTAAATTACTTCAGTGTTGCTAACTTTGTATGTGAAAAAATATTTTAATGTCTTAATTTCACTTATCTGGTTATTAATATGTTTGAATATTTTTCTCACTAGCCATTTATATTACCTTTTTGTGTCCCTTTATGTTCTTCATATATTTTCCTTGTTCATTTGTGTGGACTCTTCATATCAAGGACATTATATTTCCTTGACCAAAGATATATTTTTCAGATTTTTATATCTGACATTGAGTGTGTCTTTCAATCAATCACATTGTATATTTATAATTGGTAGTATTTTCTTTCTTTTTGGCACAGAAAATAATGGAGCACTTAACAAAAATATCAGCCATTTGTTTTTTACAACATTTTCCTAGGTATTGACTTTCATTTTTGTTCTGTTATTTCTTCTGTATTTTCAAGTTCCCATATCCGTCTTCCATTTTCAATTATCTTCTAGGAAGAATGTATTCATTATGACACTTTTCATTGCATCTAGAGATAATTACCATGCCTACATTTTGCAGATCCACCTGACCTTTACCTCTACTGTAGTTTCAAAGCCTCTAGGAAGTCCCAAACTATTTAAAGTGTTTAGTTCCATGGACTAATGTCATTGTCTTATCCTCTTCTTTTAACCTTCTGCCTCATTCTCTTTCCTTGGCTTCCCTCTATAATTATAATATAGATATTTTAAAAGTTTAGAATCTTGGTGACCTACTGTCAAAAGTTCTTAACTATAATAAAAGCCATTTACTTTTACTTTGCATTGTTTTGGATCTTTTGTAATTATGTTGTTAGATATTCTCTCTCTCTCTCTCTCTCTCTCTCTCTCTCTCTCTCTCTCTCTCTCTCTCTCCCTCCCTCCCGCCCCCACTCCCTCCCTCCCTCATCAATTAAGGATCTCTATAGCATACTAAATATTTTCTTTAGTTTAAGTTTTTATTCATGTTTCTATTTTAATTAAAGGTAAATACCTACCCAGTTGTCTGTGTCTTGCTGCAGTTTTTAAAATTTCAAGTTCTTATATATGTCTAGTCCTTAGTTCTGCCATGTTGTTCATAACTATTCTACCAACTTGTTGCATAAAGTTCTTCACTCCTCTTTTGAAAGTGCTTAATCTCCATGTTTACATCTAGAAAGCAATTTTACTAAGACTCAATTGGAACTTGAATTGACTTTACTGTTAAATTATTCTTTCCCTCATGACTTTTAGAAGAACTGACCTCAAAGGTTAGGGTGCTATAATGCAAAGTCTTAATGGTCTATAAGAAAGGCACTTGGGAACTTCATTAACTAGATTAGATATCCTTTTGTTTTCTACTTCATGTTTTACAGATGTGAAGGTTGAGCCATTGTCCAACTCTAGTAAAGCCACATAATTTGTCCCAGGAATTTCCTCTAAATGAATCAACCAAAATAGGATCACAGCTGTTAGCATTTTAAAAATATGTTCCTTACTTTGTCACCTTTTGTTCCTGGTTTACCACATTCTCCGCGTTCACCCTAAAAAAGTAAATATATAAAATAAATAAGAAGACATTTGCAGTCATTCAACATTTGGATTTTTATAAGATTTCCAGCAGAGTCTCATGACTCAAGCACTCTACATAACTTCTGTACAATTTTATGCTCAGGGTTGGACATTAAACTCTGAAAACTTTTGTCCATGAGTCATCCTTAAAATGATAGGATCAAAACAGTGCATCTAATGATGTTTGACATCTTCTAGAGATGGATGAAATTAGATTAGAAGGAACATAAGTGAGCATCTACCACATATTAGATGCCTTTTGTGTATATGAGCTAACTTAATACACATTTAAATGACCTAATGAAATCAGTTTTACAATTCTTATAGTTGAGAAAATTTAAACCTACTGAAATAACTTCCTTGGATCATGTAGATAGTAAGTAAAAGGGTCAGATCTAAACCCAGCTCTACTGTTTTATTTTTAGTGGTCTTGGGTAATTATAAACAGGGCATTCTACCTCTAAGCTACACCTCCCAGCCCTTTTTATTTTTTGTTTTTATGGTCTGACTAGGTTGTTTGAAACAGGGTATCACTAGGCTACATTCCTAAGGCTGGCCTCTAACCTGTAATGCTTCTGCCTCAGCCTCCCAAGTACTGGGATTACAGGCATGCATCATGTTGCCCCGCCCCAGCTCTACTCTTAAATCAGAGTCCCTATTTTTTCCTAACACCATCCTGGAGCATAGTGATGAGCGTGCTACATATTTTCTACCATCATGCTCTACTGTACTGTCTTTCCTAGAATATTATGGAAAAAAACTAACATTGGGATTGTGCCTTTGAGTTTATTGATAATATTGTACAGGCATTATCTGACATTGTCTGAGATAGATATTATTAACCTAGTTTTGCAGATTGAAAATTTGTGATTCAAAAAGTTTAAGAAAATATGGTATGTATACATAATGGAACACAATTCAGCCTGAAAGAAATGAATACTATCGTTTGTGTTAACATGGATGAACCAAGAGGAAATATGTTAGATAGAATAAGCCAGATACAGAAAGACAAATACTCCATGATCTCACTTATATGTGGAATCTGAAAAAATTGAACTTGCAGAAGCAGAGAGAAGAATGGAGGACCATGGGTAACAAGCAGGGTGTGGAGAGATGTTATTCAAAGGATAGAAAATTTCAGTTAGATAGAAGAATAAGTTCAAGAGCTCTACTGTGCACTGTGGAGTCTATAGTTAATAATAATGTCTTATATTCTTGAAAATCATTGAGAGTACCTTTTAAGTATTCTTACCACAAAATGATAAATATGTGAAGTAACACAAGACCTCAATTTAACCATTTCACAATGTACATAAATCTCAAAATCATGTTGCACATTATAAATATATACCATTTTTATAAATTAAAATTGTTTTAGAGTAAAAGTAAACATTTTAAATGAGATTAAGTAGTTTGCTCAAATAAAATGAGAAGTGGGAGCTCTGAATACTAGTTCACTATTTCCAACTTTTAAGACTTCTAGTAGCTAGGACATTCATTTAGAAAAGTAACATCCATTTAGAAAAGACTAGAATTTCATAATCATAATAATATCTCTTGTTTACAAAACACTTTAGCAGTTTCAAAATGTTTTCATATATGCTCATACTGAGCCTCAAATCAATTTTCCTTTTCAAGATAAGAAAACACAATTGGAGAGGTTGAATGTTTATTTACACATACATGCTACCAATTACTACAACTCCAGTGTCTTTGCTACTGATTTCTGCTTCTACAGCAGCTTTATTATCTATGGCTGCTCTACGACATGCTACTTGATGGGACATAAGGAAATTGCGCTAGGATGTAATTAAATGTATTGCTTCCTTCATTGAGCAAGTGATGCTAGGAAAAATAAATGTCAGCTGAATTTAACAGCGTATTTTTTTAATTAATTTATTTATTTTTTCAGCATGGATTTTTTTATACATTTCTTGAGTACAACAGGGTTACATAGACATTTATGACATATCAATCATTGTCAGATCATAAATAGCACCACTTCTTTGTTTTACACATATAGCTCACATTCTTAACATAGCCTAACAGTGTATTTATTAATGCAGCGAATTTGTCATCTGGTGCAAGGTTTACCTCACTACTGGACAGCAACCATTAATAGACTAACAGCGAGCTTACAGACCACACTTTGCTTGTTTGTTTTGTGGTACTGGGGATGGATCGAACCCAGGATCACTCTATCACTAAGCTTTATCTCTAGCCCTTTTTTTATCCTTTTAATTTTGAGGTAGGTTCTTGCTGAATTGCCCAGGTTGGCCTCAGACCTGAAATCTTCTTATCTTAGTCTCCCAAGTTCTAGTATTACAGATGTGCACCACTGCACCCAGATGTAGACTACACTTTGATTAGCACTTTTCTGAGGAAGGAAATAACAACTGTAATCACCAATTAGAGGGGCGAAGTGTGTGCCAGAGCATTTTTCTGATTGCTAATCTTCACAACAGCTTTTGTTTGTTATATAATGTTCAAATGTTCATATATGAACACATATACATACATATAATCCAATCATGTGTAAGGAATATGAGACTAAGAGAG
Source organism: Graphiurus murinus (assembly GCA_004027655.1). Classification (NCBI taxonomy): domain Eukaryota; kingdom Metazoa; phylum Chordata; class Mammalia; order Rodentia; family Gliridae; genus Graphiurus; species Graphiurus murinus. The sequence goes on from PVLC010021577.1 coordinate 10,918, forward strand.
ATTAAGTTGCTTGCCATGACCACAAACTTGAGTCTGTTAGACTTCCAAGTTCTTGTTATGAGTTGCCCACAGCTGAACAAGTCACATGTCATGGGTGATATGTTACTTTCCATTAACCTGATGTTTCTACCTAGGTACCACCTGGGCTTTTGCTGGCATGAGAGCAGGAAAGAGGGAGGTGCTATTCTTACAGTCAGCTATTCCTCTGTTCAAAAGCATGCTGCCCTCTCACATCATTTTGTGAGTCAAACTGACCCAGGAAAAACTTTGTCTTCAGAACAAGTTGAACATTTATTTCTGGATGCAAATGGAAAATCACTCTTGAAGACTCAATTAGAAAGCAATTAATTTACTAATGTTGGATGGGAACAAAATGAGTCAACCTTCAAAATATAAAACAGAAAAGAACCATAAATACACTCAAAATTCTTTTGGCCAGAATTCACATTCCATTTGTCCAGACAGATTTGTTAGCTCTAGGGTCCTGAGGAACAGCATTTGTTTTAGGGGCAGATTTCCATCAATGAAAATATTGTACTCATGTTATTGGCCTCAGCAAAGGCATTTTCTTTTTTTGGTGGGTTCATTGATCCCTGTGGAATGGTCACAATTACGTAGTTCTAGAGAGCAAGTGCTTCTGAAGGCTACGAACAAATTAGCTCTATTTCCAGCTTCAAATTTCTGATACTACTCCTCCTGGTGAGGTTCTGGTTTGAATGTCAAAGGTTTGGGATCATTTTGTTTTGACAGCTTGTATTTTCCATGGGAGATCTTTTCCAATGAATGCACAATTCTCCGGAAGTAAATTAAGTAAGTTAATCTTTCCAAAATAAAACACATACACACACATACATACATATATACAAAACGTTTAAACTACGAAATATATATATACATGTAATATATATGTGTATATATATATATGTGTGTGTATGTGTTTTATTATATATATATATGTATATATATAATAGCTTTCTGGTGTTGATAACTAGCTCATTGTTTATATCAAGATGGGGAAGTTAACATCCATAATTCCCTCAACTTTATATATGATAATTTTATAATTGTGAAAACTTTTAACTTTTCCATATTAATATTTGTTCCTTGCCTCTTGATGATGGAACCTTATATTTATAGATCAGCAAATAGTTGATGATTTATTGCCACATCCATTATTCTATTTGATTTCCCCAACCACCCTGTAAATTAGAAAATCCTGTATTAATCCAGTTCCACAAGGATAAATAATAGACACTGGGGGTCTTGAGTTGCCCAAGTTCTAACAGATGCTAAGTACAGAATCGTGACTCCTGCTGCCTCTAAAAATAGCCACCACTTATTTCCCTTTGAGGTCTGGGAAGAAAATGAATATAGGGAAAATGTTTATGTAAGCCATCCAGGGGCTTCTGAGGTCTTGGTTCCTCAAACTATGATCTAGAACGGGCATAGCCTTCTCACTCTGCTGTCTCCTGCTGGGGAGTGTGGAGTCTAGGGGAGACACAGAGCAGGACCATCTGAAAGCACGGCCCTTGCCCAGGGCAGGTGTTGTGCCACATGTAGGATAGAATGAATGATAGGATGATGTTCTGAGTTCAGACCGAAAATCTGATAATAGAACTCTGGGACTGATGTTTAATAAACCACTGAGTACTTTCCAAGGTTCCTGAGCCTCAGTTCAATTTGTTGATTTATTTTGCAGTAATATGATTCCCTTACTGGTAATTTGCAAATAATCATAAAATCACGTGCAAACTCATACCTTTTGTTTGCTTGTTTGCCAAATGTACCCTCCTGAAAGCTCTACACAGATGCCTAACCCATTGTAGTGGATGGTTCTCCACTGCTTAACCAGAGTAAACCTGCTCCTTCCCCTGGCAGAGGGTTTAGTACCTAGGTTTTCATAAGAAGTTAAGCACCAGGGGAGCAACCTACTTTCAGTAAGTATTGCTACATCTGTTTATATATAGAAATTTTTAATCTGGATACCCATGCTGCATGGCTGTCAAACTGGGGTTCTGTATTGAAAGAATCCATGTTTGCAGAATTGAAGGAAGTCAGATTCTAATCTCAGGATCTTAGGGTGCCCACCACTCATTACAGCACATACTCACCTCTTAAGTTCTATGATTATTTTACATTAACAGAGTTAAGAATATGCTTAAGAATGAGGGAAATTAAAGAAAATAACATGTATTAAGGACATAAGTCCACTATATTTCTGTCATTCTTTCTTAAATTCTGGTCTATTTGTTGTCACCAACTTACCTTATCACCCTTGTAGCCAGGATTTCCCTAATTTAAAAATAGAAGAAATGAAAACATAAAATAAAATGTAATAAAGCAGACTTAAGAAGTGTTAGCTGTTTGGCATTTATAAGGTATAGCAAAAACACATCTATACAGCCTTGGAAAGTAAGATCATATAAATGTAAACTTCACTTCTCTTTACACTTGTGGAATGTCCATTTACTAATAAGAAGAAAAGAACTTATATTTCCCTATTACATTCTATTCTCAGTTTTAAGTATTTTTTCAACCCCAATTTCTTACCCTCTCATCTCAAACTGAAGAAAAGGTACAGTGAAATTTATCATAGAAGTGATGACCCATAATGATCCTTTCAAAATTGTTATATTGACTTTTAAGCTGTGAACTATTCCAGCTGAGAATGTGTCACAGTGACAATAAGAGAAATTGGCCTTGAAAATGAGCTGAGATATATGATCTTTACAATACGGGTAAATACCTGTAGCCATTATGGCCCTCCTCTCAAATTTGGTCTAGAATGCATAACATCAAAGAAATGAATGGCTCCTCCATCAACCTAATAAGTCAGTGGTCTTTAAGTTATTGTCTTTTATCTTATGCTAAATAAGGGGCCAGCACTTCTGCTGTCTTCTGAGTCAATCCTGGGAATCCTGAGCAGCCTGCACCAATGTGTCCCTACCCAGAGTCCACTAAACAACCCAGTACTCAATATTAAACACGCTGGGAAGTTACTACTCTAAGCAACAGCAAGTCTTTTCCAAATGGGATTGTGCATCTCTGTCATATGACTCCTTTTTTTCAAGTATGAAAATAGAATTGTAAGACATATTTAAATTGAGCTATTGAAACCAATGCCACAAGCAGCTATTATTATAGTTACATGTGAGTCATACAACAAAACTTGTCTTGTGTATTATAATATGGTGATACTCTGCTTTGAATTATAGCTATTTGGAATATATTACCTCTCTTATGAGGTATCAAACTTAAAAAATATAAATGCTTTTAGTTTTATTTTTGCTTACTATCATGCTTATGTCTAGAAGATCCCTAAAAAAAATATTGAATAAATAAGCAAATTTCTGAGTGAATTTCTTTTGACATTACCCTGCTTTCTATCAGATTCTTTCACAAAGTTAATTTTAAAAACCAAATACCAGTTTTTTAATCCCTCAGACTGAGCCTGGGGCTTGTATTCAAGAGAAGCACAGCACAACATGCCTCCTTTCTTCATTGTACACTTCTCTGCCACTTACTACCCTTACCCTTACTCCAAAAAATGCAAGATAAGAAGCCTATTATAACTATTTATCAAGCAGTGTCTGCTCTGTTCTAATTAAGAAGCTAAGAAATCAAGTAGAATGATAAATGTTATTTTGTCTACAGATGGGATTGACAGAAGCATAGTTAGACGATATAATTCTTGGGCTCTTAAAATTCTAACAGTATTTATCATGAGAAAAAGAAATAAAGCAAAAGGCTTTTCTCACTTGAGCCTTTCACTAATGTCCAGTTAAAAATCAGGGAGTTTCATGGGGTTCAACACTCCTGGTCCCATCTGATAGAAAGCAGGAATTGACATTACCCTGCTTTCCATCAGATTCAGAGTATCTTCTCCCCACATTTTCAGTTCTAACATCATATATATCCAATCCCCTGTCTGAGTCATCAAGAGCACAGAGGTAGAAGTCAGTTTTGCACTTGCACTGCATGGGGTGAGAATGGTCAACTACAGAAACTTAGCAACCTGGGATCACTTTCTAAGAAAGCATTCCAGTTGTGTACATACCCCAGGACCTCTTTCTCCAGTTTCTCCTTTTTGAGCATCACCCTATGACAAACAAGAAACTCAGTCAAAATTCCACAGGCTTATAGAGTTACTGGTTGCTCAATAAAATGTGTTATTCAGAAGTCCCTAATAGATTAGCCCAGTTAGGGAAAAATCTTGTCTTAACCATTGACATTTTCACCATGGTATCTAGAGAAGAAAATAACAGCTCAGATAAACTTTGCCCTTTGAAAGTGAAGCCAGATGTGCAGGATGCAGAATTCAGTGACATGTTCGCAGCTTGAGCCACATCCCAATTCAACAGGGCTGTTTTTCCTCAAATATAGCATTGTATTTGCCCAGGGCCCCACACCCTGGAGTTTCTCAAAGGGGCTGTGGAATGTTTTCCAAAATGTTCTCAAGAACAATTGCTTAATATCAGCAAGACTCAGGGAAATAAATTATGGGGCTGGGAATTACAAACCAAACAAATGAAATTGACATTGACTTTCAATAGGTATTTAACACAACAAAAAAGAAGGCATGATGGCATCAATTCAGACCTACATAAGATGAGTGAGTATAGGGTGGTGCATGTGTGTGTGTGTGTGTGTGTGTGTGTGTGTGTGCGCGCGCGCGTGCTCCAGCTATACAATGACCAAAGAATACTATACATTGCTCTTCCTTGGCAAGTAGGAAATTACCAAAATATTTCCATGCATATAACATTATATTTTTCATTTCCTTCCTAGAAATATTCCCAGAAACGGGGTTGAGTTAAAGTCTTGAGTATTTAAATGCCTCTTGTCTATTGCTTAATTGCTTTCCAAAGTGTTTGTTCCAGATCACATTTGCAATGAGGAACACACGAGCTTCACTACGTCACTACCGCCAGTTGTATTATTTTTAAATTGCTGCATTTATTGCTATAAAAGATGTTTTTAAATTTTGAAAAACACACACAAAAAAACCAATATGAACTAAAAAAACTGTTTCTAAAAAAAATTCTTCCAGATTCCAAAATTTTGAAAATGTAAATAATTAATATTAATGGGTATCCCTTTGTTTCTATTTAAATTTCTTTCATTACTTAATAAAATTAAATGGCTGTTTTTACTGGTTTTATTTCCTCTCTCGAAAGTTGTGTCCTTTGACCATTCAATTATTAAAAGCATGATAGTTTCTCAGCAATTTCATAAGGTTTTTATATACTATAGAAATTAACCCAACGTCTTTTGTCTTTTATGCAAATGTCCTTTACATGTCTTCCTCATTTTGAATATTTTTATTATACAGAACTTTGCCTTAAATTTTCACATAGTGATATCTGCTAATCTTTCCCCTTATAAATCCCTCAGTCTTTTTTAATTTGGGACACTCTTGAGCCAACAATAATCTGAATAGATAACTTTTTTATCTATGATTTTTTTTATGGGTACACACACAAAAAATGAATTGAGTAAATGACTAAAGATACTCTAGGACAGAGAAACCATCTGCTCCTTTTTCTGTTTTTATTGTAGGTCAATTATCCATAACATGGATCCATAAAAAGCCTAAGTGCCGATATCAATCTGATGTGAAGTATGTATTACTGGTTCATGAAACACTGCCCTGATTAATTCAGACCATTATTATTTAAGTAATTATTTCTATTTATTCAATGTCTCTAGGTTTCCTAAACTTCCTGAAAACAGGTTCATTTGTTACTCGGAATGTATAAATGTAAGCAAATACAAACAAAATAGATAATACAGGAAGCAAGCATCCTGTATTCTTCCCCCAAATCATCAGATTCTTGCCATAAACTACAATGCTCTTTGTTTTCTTAATCTTTATTCTTTAAATAAGTCTAGAAGAAAATATACCAATTTAAAGGAAAGCTGTTTAATCATTTACCGGGTTTCCTTTGGGTCCTCGCTCACCTTTAATACCTGGGTTTCCATGTGTACCCTGGAGGCAAGGGGAGAAGAGATTATTTTGAATAAGTATTCTATTAGTTTTCTATGCTTTATATTAATTTATGATCCACTGCATCTCACAAAATGCAGGAAGATTGTAAAACCTTCACCCCTAAGCAGAGATTCAAGTCTTTTTTATCCTTTACCACGCTAGGAAAACTGCTCTGTCTTGAATAGGCAGGTTCTAGATTTGCTCAAAAGAGGATAATGTCTTTCTTGTCCCCAAAAATGACTTCTTCCTCAAACTATTACTTCTCAACAGCTTTGCAAACAAAATAAAACTCCAAAACATCCCTGTTCTTTCATACCTTGCTTGGGTTAGTGGTTCAAAACAGTATATCTTTTGGACTCCAGTCTCAAAGTAAAATGTTTTATATTCTAATACATTCATAGTACACATGCCCCTTTCCACCTCCAAACACAAGCATTAGTTCAAAATTCTTATCCATGCATTTTGTGAAACATCTCCCCAGGCTTCTGAACTCTACAGATAAGGTTTGGAATTACATGAACAACTGAAATACTGAATATGCAGCATGACATCAGTCAGAGAAACGTTCAGCATTTCCAGTAGTTTTGACGTCATCTCAAATGCCTTCCAACTGCTAACATGGCACCTACCAGATATTAGGCCAGAATAAAAAGGAAGCAGCGTTCCCATGTGGATGACTTCATCAGATATTGAATCATCATGTAAATCCCACCATTGACCTTTGGTTCCCAAGTGGAAACTTCCATTTCCCAGAATTCACCTGATCCCCAAAGTGTCCTAACCACCCTCCTCCCCAGTAGGCTGTAGAATTGCTTATGTATCACTGGATCCCTGGGAAAGCAACAGCTTCCAGAGAGGACTGTATTACTTGCTTATAATGGGACAGAGCTCTGCCTAAAACATTGATGACTTGTATTATCTTTTTTTTATATTCTCATTTTATTATTGAGAAATTACTCTCCCTAATTACCAACAAAGGAATAACACCAAAAAGTCTTCCCCCCCCCCAGTGGTACTGGGTATTGAAACCAGGGGCATTCTACCTCTGAGCTACACTCTCAGCCCTATTTTATTTATTTTGAAATAGGGTCTTGCTAAGATGTAGAGGACTTGGCTAAGCTGCTGAGGCTGGCCTCGAACCTACAATCCCCCTGTCTCAGCTTCCCAATTACTAGGATTACAAATGTGTACCACCACACCCAGCTTCCAAAGAGTTCTGTCTGAAAACAACTTCACCATTGTTTCATCATTGTCTTCATCAGCCTCAAGTTCAAAGTAGAAATATACTCACAGGAGGTCCTGGGTCTCCTGGATCTCCCTTCTCACATTCACAAAGCTTGCGTTCACACTGAAACAATAATGAAATACAGTATTAGCACACAGAAAAATTGAGTAAAGGATAGCATTTCAAACTTTAGCCAGAAAACAACTAACTGGAACACTCTCGTAAAGAAAGTTTACCTTATAAATTTATAGAGATTTTGTTCAGTTAAATTATTCCAGGCAAAATTATTTCAGGTCTAGTAAGAGCCAGATACTAAACTATTATTAAACTTTGCCATGATAGATTTTCATTCCATCTTCATTGTTTGATAGATTTTCATTCTATCAAAAATACGTATAATATATACATGCCAGTTAAAATAGGAAAATAAACATTTTCAGTGTACTTTTGAAATGTCTGATCTTACTCTTCTATATAATGTATCGAAGATCAATAGTGTGCAAATATTCTGAAGTGGTGTGTGTGTGTGTGTGTGTGTGTGTGTGTGTGTGTGTGTGCATTGCTGAGGACTGAACCCAGGGCCTCATGTGTGTCAGCCAAGCACTCTACCACTGACCTACATCCCCAGCTGAAAGCTTAATAACATACAAATATTAAATCATCATTTGTCTATTGAAAAAAAGAAAACATTTAACATATACCATTTTTCCCATTTTGACATCTCTGAAATCACAATGAACTAATAGTCCCAAAACATAACAAAATAGTTGTTTTTGGCACACACACTTCAAAACCTACAGAATGAAATAGAAGAAAATGCCAGAGCATTGGGCATGAGAGCATAGCCAATGGTTTTAGTGGTGCACAGTGGCGATACAAGGGTATTATGTGAAGAACAAGATCACCACCAACTCACACAAATGATCCAGAAGATTTAGATTCTGATGTGAAGTTTTAGAAATAAGCAATTTACTTTGCTTATATTTCCCTTTACATGTGTGCACAAAAGTAATGCAAATTTTAAAAATCTATATCTAAATAAATCTAAAGGGACTCCTGCCATAAGTGTAAAATAAAAATTGTAATTGATGAGAAGGCATTTGTATCACAGATTATTTGGCAAGATTTTTTCCCTTTCCTAATGGTATATAAAATAATGGTCTATCTGACCTGGTAAAATTAATGAAATATGATGCTTATGAGGTTTGGTTGACTTCTATTATTTTAGACAATACTATTTATAAATGTCCTCATGTTAAATAAGCAGCTTTTACTGAGTGAAGTTCAGATATTCCAAACTCAACTCTGCTGTAAGAAATGCCCCAACTAGTTCAGCGGTCTTCAGCAAACTCATAGTCATTTATTGTGCTGAGTCGTATCCAAACTATCACTATTAGCCCACATCCTTTGCCTTGTGCTCTGATTGCCATCATTAGGCTCCTTTTTCTTCACAACAGGAAAAAGAATGAACCTAAAGTCAACTAGCAGGCAGTGGCAGGCAGCCCTGAGCTCTGTCTCAGCACTAGACTAACCCTGACCAGCACCAGGAGGATGCTTCTTCAGCGGGGGATTCCCATGAGTAGCTAATGTCAGAGATACACTTAGAACGAAGCCATATCAGAATAAACAAAAACCATGACACTTAGTTATCACTGATTCCTAAAATCATCTTTTGAACCACATAGACTATTCCATACTTTTTCCTAAATTTTCCAACCTACAGTGGATATGATGGAATTAAAAAAAAAAAAAAGCTCATATAGCTGCTTCAAAAGAGGGTGGCTAGTTTTTTTAAAAAATTAAGGACTTTTATTTAATCACACCTTATCTTCTAATGTGAATTAGAATGCTGATTTGATAATGCAAGCTTTCAGAGTAATTCATAGTAATCAAAGTGTGCAGTGCTTACCTTCTTTTCAAATAAGATATCCTAGGAAGAGGGAAAAAAAGAATGAAACATTAACTCAATTAATGCTTCTGCTTCCAGCTTCTTATTAGTCTTAATCATTCCCTATGGGATATGCAATTTCCAAGTAGAATAGCAATTCAGCCTTTTTAACCTTGTAAAAGCAATAAAGCCTACCAGCCAACCACCCAAGGAGCACTCTCAGCCATGTAATAATAGGAGACATGAAGGGCACTAACATTAAACATTGCTCTGTTTTCTAGGAACTTTATCCTATTGCATCCTGTGTTTTATCTTTTGTCACTTTGATCAGTTCTATAATCCCCATAACTTAGTTATAAGCTTAATTAGTCTTAGTGAGAAAGTTCTTACTTTTACTTACAAAGATTGAGGCAGAAGAGATAATTGTGCATTTTCTTTTTTGCTGTTTTTTTCACCCCTGTACACATTTGCACTCATTTTTTGGCATTAAAACAGTAACGTTAGAGTCAAAACTTCATGAAATAGCAGCGGGCCTTAGATAATTGCATTAAACCTTAAAAAGAGAAAATTAGGAAACCTATCTGCATTTTTTGAGATGATCCAGATTTTGGGAAGTCAAAGATTTTCCTTACTGTGATCACCAGGAGAAAGGGTTTTCTACTTAAAAATTAAAACCCTCAAATATGATACTTTATGTATAAGTGTTCAATGTAATAAAAAGAGATCAAGCTTTTAAATTTTAGCAGTATTAAGAATAATATTTTGTAGAGAATTTGAACAGTTCATAGCAATAGACATCATTTATATAGAAGAAAATCTACATTTATGTTACTGCCTTGGGGGAAAATTAAATGATGAAATAATATATCTTTCATAATTAAAAATCATCACTATGAAATATATTATTACATGTGCTTTTATTGCACAAATATAAATGTAATATACATAGGCAACTCATATATACATACACACACAGATATATATGTATATGCCTGAGTGGTCAGTCAGGCCCAACATTTTACTTTCCACTAAGGAAAATGTGATGCCACAGTATTGTGACTTGGCGGAAGTTACACAATTGGGGTAAACCCTGTGAGCATCCGCATTGTCACCTCATACATACCCACACACACAAATGAACTAGCCAGAATGTTTTTCAAAACGCCTTTAAATCCATAATTTTACAGAAATGCCATGATCTGATTTGGGTCATAGTCTGGGCCTCACCACCGTCCTCCAGCTCAGTGGGGTACTGTCTGAGAAGGTCACTGAAGGCTCCAGGAGAAGAAAAGCATCATCAAGAAAGTAACCTGTGTCAACAGACGGGATCAGTGCTTTCTTAAAATGGAAATTATGTGCCAAACCAGTGCCTTATGATTGAATGTGAAAGTAATTTACATTTGATAAAACAGAAAACTAAAGGAAAAGCATTGGGGTGTTGTAAGATATTAAAAATGAAGAATCTAATGAAGAAATAAAAGATAAATAACAGTCTGTACCTTATGGAAGACTCTGTATCCTTTTAGTTTTGTTTTTACTTTGTCTTTATTTCTATACAAATTAATAATGTAGAGGTAAAATACTTTCACTGCCTTAATGATTTAATGGGGGAAAATTAGACTGGAAATTTTCACCTGAGTTTTCATCCTGTTTCAACCATTAACTAGCCATGTAGCCTTGGACAAGTCATCATAACTGTCCCATATATAAAAAGGGGACAATTTGACCACATGGTCTCAGGAGCTATAAAACTCTGGCCATAGATGCCATCTGCAAAACTTAGAGTCTCATCTATCACCCTCCCTACCAAATGATTTTAATTTGATAGTCATGTAAATCCAGGCTGGAAGCACATGAAATATTTTTATCTTTTTTTTTTTTTTTTTTTTTTTTTTTACTGGGGATTGAATCTAGGGGCATTCTACCTCCAAGCTACACCCCTAGATCATTTATTTATTTATTCTTTTTTTTTACAGTACTGGGGATTGAACCCAGGGGTATTCTACCTCTGAACTACACCCCAGCTCTATTTTTTATTCTTAATTTTTGAAACAAGGTCTCACTAAGTTGTAGAGGCTGGCCTTGGACTGCAATCCTCCTGACTCAGCCTCCCAAGTACCAAAATTATAGGTATGTGCCACCGCACCCGGCTGAGATATTTGTAGCTTTAAGAGACAGCAGGTCATATAAAGAAATGGGAACTAAGATACACTGACATTGCCTCTGTAGAATCTTGGCCTGTGCCTACAAAACTGAAAATGTGCATGCCTTATCTCTAGGCTGCAAAAACAATCCTTCTTTTTACCTTACATCTAGCTATCTCTTCCAGATACATGCTAGTGAAATTCCTGCACTGTACATTATTTTCAATAGTGAAAAATTGGAAATCATTAAATTGTCCAGTAGGAGTAGACTAGATCAATAAGTGAAATACTATTCAGCAGTTCAAATAATATATAATTTTATTCTTTTTCAGCTCTTTCAAAACTCAATTTGTTTTCTCTCTCTCCCTCTCTCTCTCTTTCTCTCTCTCTCTCTCCCGGCAGTACTGAGAATCAAAACCAGAGCTTTGTGCATGCTAGGCAAACACTCAACCACTGAATTACATCTCCAGCCCTGAGAACTCAATTTCTGCCTTGCCATCTTGCTCTTTAAGGCTTAAAACCATAACAACGAAAAAAAAAAACTATTTTTGGAACTTATTTGATTATGTGTTTGCTGGAATTTATATCTCTATGGAAACAAAAATGGACCCCAAACTACACAATAGATAAGACTGTTTTAAACAAAGAACAAAGCCATATCCCTAAGGGCACTTATAGTCTATAAGCCCCAGGGACCGAGGACAACACACAGCAAACAGTGTGGGAAGGAGGTCCAAGACTGGGGGAGGGAAGGGTCAGTAACTAGACAGTTTCTTGGAATAGGTGGGGTTTCTGGATGATTTTGAAGAGAGGAATGTGGAGGACCAACCCATTGATGGCATGCTGCTCTATATGTCAAAGCTGATGAGGAAAAAAGTCATAAAGACTAGTGTGGGCAATAAGTAGCGTGGGCAATAAGACAAAGGAAGCAGTGAGGAGGGACATTTAGCAAGAGTGGACAGAGGGCCCACGTGGACAGAGCCTGAGGTCCTAGGGAGGTAGTGAGGACCTCCAAGTACACAGAGAGCAGTTAGGAGAACTACAGGGAGCCCATGGTCAAAGCGAGAGGGAAAGGCACTCTCAATAATGATCTAGGTGGATATTTAAGTTTCAATAAGAAAGAAAAATAGAGAAAGACCCTCACTAGAGCAAAAGATGTACATTTTATTAATGAACTTGGATTTTGATGATGGTATATGTGTCAAAGGAGAAGGCTAGGAGGGAATTGACAATTTTATGAAAGAGTATGAGCTCATTGCTATAAGAGGGAGGCAGGGAAGGTGAGGAATGGACCCAGTTATTAGCAACGTAGTACTTGGGATGAGAATAAAGGACTTAGTAGACAAGAATAACAAACTCTGTGACCAAGAACAATAATAACAACACCTGGCAGCTTACTATAATAGCAAAATTGATACTATAAAATCTGAAACAGAGAACTAAAATAAGGCTCTAAATAAAGAAATCTTTGAAAAAAATGGAAAGTGAACCATAATTAATAAATAAATAAAGCCTGATTCTACAGATGATTAATCATTTATGTAAGGGATGGAATATCTTAAATTTATGTTTTTCTTAACAAACTTCAGAAAGACCAATTTGTCACAAGCTTTATTCCCATAAAGGCTTTTAAAAATATGTACTCTAAGGGTGATAGAGAAAACTCTTTTTTAATTTTCACATATTCTCTCTTATTCATTTAAAAACCAAATACTGTATCTGGGACATTGAGTTGAATTTGCTTTTCAGACTTCAATAGTACTATGTAAATCACAACAAACTAACAATAAAGGATTACCACATCTCTCTTGGATAATTCAGAGCTGAAATGTTTTTATGAGGGTCTTACATGCTACTTCCTACTAGAGATATTAAAGGATTTACAATGATTCTGTGATTTCTCTTGACTTTTGCAAAAATCAATGTATTCTGGAAAATCATGTCTATTAAATTCAACTAAAGTCTACTCTGAAATAAAAAGGAACACACTGCTGATCACAAAAAAAACATAAAAAACCACCCCATATTAATTTCAAAATGATTATGCTGAGTAAAAGAAGCCTGACACAAAATGAACATCACTATATGAATTTACTTATATAAAACTCTAGAAAGTGTCTAGAGTGATGAAAGTCAGATCTGTAGCTCAGGAGTCAGAAAGGGGCACATTACAAAGAGGCATGAGGAAACATTGGGAGTGATGGAAACGTTCTGTATTTTAATTGTTTTGGTCGTTTCATGAATGTGTAATCTGTCAAAACTCAGTATATGCAGTTTTGTTCTTAAATTATACCTAACTAAGCTACTTTTAAAACTGTATGACAATTTCAAAATTAAAAGTTAAAAACTTCAACTAAAAATGCAATAGAAATAGACTAGAGGGATTTTCCAATGATCTGATCAGGAGTCAAGTCCTCCTGCATAGATGGCGGCACTTAGAAACATTGGACTTTAGTGTATTCTTCTTTGAAGAGCCTAATAAGCACACTGTGGACCCAGGAAGTGTTTGGGAGCAGCACCATATGCATTGAGCATCCATCTGAACAAGCAGGCTGAAATCACAGACTGCTAAGGAAGAGCAGCATCCTGCCTCTGGTTTTCTGCCAAGAGCCTGTGTCCTCAGTGGGGTAGGAGTTCTCAGCAAGGATGTGTCAGGAGGGAGGAGGGACATCCTGAGCCTGCACATCTGGCCAAACAAGGAGCCTCCTGCCTGCATCCTCTAGACTTGGTTCTTCTCACACTCAGAATAAAGACAGAGAAGTCGCAACATGCCACTCATGTTCGCAACCCCATGGTTCTCCTCTGTCTGTGCTGGAACCTTTTGTAAAGTTGAGTGGTGAAGACAACTTGAACCATGGACACAGTCAATGCTTGGAGCTATCCTGGCACTACAACAAGTTTCCCTTTCACGTGAAAGGGCTACTCAGGATCAGCACTCACCCCAAGTACCATGGGGCTGGCCTATCACCTCTGTCTCAGGCCTAGACAGAGTTCTCCCATGTACCATCAATCCCTAAGGAGAAAAAGCTAAAATATAGTAATTTCAGAGAAGGAGTAGTGCTGTTTCAGGGCAGTTTTAATTGAGAAAACTTTTGAAAATAGTTTCTATTCTCTCTCTGAATATGCCTTTACAGAGTTTAAATATGTACACTCTGGGGTCTGGCTGGCCTACATTTGCAACTATAAACTAATAGATGATGATAATAGTACACACATCATAAGATTGGGTCAAACAGTAAGTAAAATATTTGAGGTGTTCAAAACAATGCCTAATACATGGAGAGAACTCAATACATGGTAATATTTGAGTAAGAAAAAACTGAGATTGCATGCTAAAAACAACTGAGACTCAAAGATAAGAGTATTGTTGGGAAAAGGATTGAGGGAAAGGACAAAAGGATCAAGAAAATCTTTAGAGTAGGGCCTCAATTTTCTTTGCATCACATAGAAAATGCCTAATGAAATGCTCAGCAGCCAAAGGACACAGCTGCCTTGCCTCCTTCTCAGGAAATCAAAGAAATCGGTGTTTTTAAGAAAATCGATTTTAACACTTGACACATCAACCAATTTATCTCCAGGAGTTTTCCCTTTGAGAAATGTTGTGAGGAGGGATTTCATTTTGATTGCTTTGCCTTGTGCTTTCCAAAGCAGCAAGCAAAGGCCCTCACATGTAGCTGTCAAGCAATTCAGAGAAGCAGTGAAGCAGCTACCCAGACCAATCAAGTGGGGTTGCTTGATCTGATGGGAGGAATTATTGGTTGACTGCAGGTTGCAGGTGATTTCAAATTGGATGGGTGTGTTAACATCTAAGAAACAAGGAGATAGTTTTAGAAATTGGAAATCTCTGAACTTTACTTAAGTAGTATAATGCAGCCAGAGGTGAGACAGAACCAAAAATAACTCTGCAGGTGAGGAACAGGAAAAGACAGTGTAAATATAGCAGACCACGAGTTGACCACAAAATAAATAGAAGTCAGCAGTGTTCACGATCTTAGGCTATGTAAACAGGATCCTGAGGGTGTAAGCTAGGAAAGTAATCTTTCCTAAATCCTCAGCACTGACTAACAATAAAGTTAGGAATACGAGTTCAGGGAATGAGCCTCATACTTTTCTAGTTTACTTGGTGTAAATTATCAAGGAATTAGAGAGAAACTTCAGAAAGATTCTTTTCTTCATTTTCAGGGGTAATTATATATTTTTCATCTATCTGACCTAGTATCTACCCTTATACAATATATGGTCAAGATATCAACATTATGTTGAGAAATATATAACCTACCCCTGAGGTACCTACCAGGCGATCCCGAATTTTATCTACAAGGGCTGAATCACTCAACAGCAGAATGGGTTCACTAGGTGCATCCCCAGATACCAAACGAAGTTTGGCTTCATTGACTATGGTGGAAAGTCCGATGGTGATGAATGATATTCCTGAAATTCTAGCATCTTCAGAAACACTCTGAACATCTGGATTCTTTGGATGGTCAATGCCATCAGTCATCAACAAAGCCACTTTCACACCATCTTTACGTCCTTCTTTCTTAAGTAGCCTTGTGGCATTGGAAATGGCATAATAAGAGAAGGTACCTTGCCCAATGAAATTCATAGACTTGGCCTTCTGCTTAAATGTCTGCAGGTCCTTCCAAGAAGAAAATGGTGGATCAATCTGAACAGAGCTGCTAAACTGAAGGGCTGCCAGTTTGATGTCATATTTCAAGGAGCGACCCGGGGTCAATTGGAAGATCTTGTCACTCAAGCTATTCACAAAATCTTTCTGTTTATCAAAGAGGACAATTTTGGAACTTTCAGAGCTGTCTATGATGAAAACAATGTCTATGAAGCACACAGAGTCTGAAAAAGAACAAAAAGGTTAGACAACATACTTGTCTCTGCTTGTGAAATAACACCCTGTAGGGAAAGCCCTCAGGTGGTATGTTCTGTATTGTTCTTTGGAAGAGAGTGAAGTGAACATGAGAGGTATTCTGAGGGATGAGAAATCAACTTGGAGATGAGGCTTAACTTGTAAAGAATTAAATCTCTTTCCAAGGCTACTAATTCCCCAACCCCCTCCTTGTAGAATCATCAAAAAATCAAAAGCAAACATAAACAAAATATCATATTCTCAGCAGTTTCTCAGTGTTAAACCCACTTAAAGTGAGAGGGAAGGAGGGTGCATCACATTTTAAAAATTCGACAAACACTAGGCAAAGTTATCTAAAAGTAAATAAATAATGCTCTAATCCTCAACTTGTGTGACATGTTAGTGTGTTCTCGCTTTTTGATGTTTTTAACTTACTTTCTCTCTCTTTTTTGAAGGGAAGTGTAGGGGGGATTGAACCCAGGGACATTCTACCTCCAATCTATACCCCTGGCCCCTTTTAAATTTTTTTTTAAACTAAAGGAAACTATTTTATTAGAGAAAAAAGGAAGCATTCCATAATGGCAAAAGAGTCAATAGGTAAGAAACATAAAATAATTATAAATGCACATAGGTCTAAAATTGAAATCCCAAAACACATGAAGAAAAATTGAAATAATGACATAAGTAATATAAAT
>PVLC010021578.1:0-27787 GCA_004027655.1 Graphiurus murinus
ACCCAGCTGACCCACTTGGACCCACTGTTCTGAGCAGCTCTGAGCAGGTTGGTCCTGCACTTTTCCCTGCTGCAGGTGACATGCTTGGCATTCTGTTTGGCAGAGTGAGCTTACTATCATTTAACCCCCCTGGTGAGGTTTTCCCTGATAAAATCCAGTCTTTATCTTTCTCTTTCTTAGGGAGTGATTGTTTTGAACCCATTTTTTTTTTTTTTCTGGTGAGGAAACAAACATTTGTTTGCTGTGTGACGTGCCATTGGTTGTACAGCTTAGTGATAAAGGTTAGACCAGAGCTAGGACTCCTGGCTCTTTAGATAATTTCTTTCCATTTCCCTTAGTGGCCTTGTTTCAACATTCTTGGTTGGTCATGATTCAAGAGACAAAATAGAGTCGCTTAATGCCAAATGTACTCAGAGTGCAAAAGAGAGAGCAGGCCTTGACAAGTCCAGGCAGGCTGTTTCTGTCACAGGAGACCTTGGTTTTACTGCCTTCAGCCAAGCCCAGTTCTGTCCCCGGGTGCAGAAAGGGCAGCCAAAAGTCCCTCTTAGCCAGAACAAGGGGATGCTGGACTCCAAAGAACCAAGACCATATTGTGCATTTGAAACCACTGAATATTGCACATTGGGTAACAGTTTCTGAGTTCTGATGTTGGATGTGTGCAATGCAGATTTCAAATCTAGATTCAATGTACAAACACATCAGCAGGGTCTTCATAGCATGTAGAACCAATGTCTGTGGGAGTATTGGTGAGAGAGGGGTGTAGAGTTACCAAGAGAGGAACCAACCTAAGTCTTGGGTGCTGGGGCCATGGGGCTGGAGGACCCTCCCTCTCTGATACTGTGTCTCAGACTTGTCACCTTTGTGACTGGGCTGGTACAGCAGAAATCAAGTACACTTTTTTTTCTAATTCTACTGCTAAATAGAAGCATATAGCAAATTAGGTTTTATTTAAACTCGATATCTCAGTCTCCTTATTAAAAACTCTTGTTTTCTGCAATATGACTATCAAAATTATATCTCCTAACTTGGCATTTATGTTAGCATCCTAGGAGTGAATTGTATTTTCCTAATGTTTAAAAAAATATGTGGAAAGCTAATTTTAGCCTGGGAGGGGTGGTCTGTCTCTGACATAGAAAGCACACTTGTTTACTCAGGCCTGTTTTATTTGCAGACCTTTCTCAGAGAGATACGTATATTCAGTTTCAAAGCATAATACATACATGCTACATACACTGAGCCCTCAAATTATATTTACCAAAAATATGATCAAGTTTAAAACGTGTTATTAAGCATGTCCTGTATTTAGGTGAAGTTAGACGTGTCGCAAACATATTATCCCAATGGAGAGTGAAAGACCAACACCATAGCAACTGTCAGTGTCAACATCTTAAGAAGGTTTTTGTTTATCAAAGGAATTCAGTTTTGGGGTTAAAGTAGACTCACTTAAGCTTCAATGTTGCTTTCTTCCATGTTATTCGTGTTATTTTCCAGATGGACAGGAATAGCTTCAATGGCTGCTATTGTTTGGAGGGTACAACAAGGCGGCATGTGCGCATGTGCAGGGGGTGGGGTGGGCATGGGAAGGATAGGAAGAGATTTGGGGGGCACTTTCCAGCTTGTGATGATTGGGAGCAGTGAATTTGTGAGTTAATTAATTAATTAGTTAATTAATTAATTTATTACTACTGGGAATTGAACCCAGAGGTGTTCTTCCTCTGAGCTATACTCTTAGATCCCCCACCTCTTTTTTTTTTTTTGGCGGCACTGAGGATTGAATTCAGGGGCATTCTACCTCCGAGCTATACCCCCAGCCCTATTTTTTATTCTTTATTTTGAAACAGGGTCTCACTAAGTTGCAGAGTGCCTCACTAGGTAGCTGAGGCTGGCCTCAAACCCGGATCCTCCAGTCTCAGCCTCCCAAATACTGGGATTATAAGTGTGCGCCATCACGCCCGGCTCCCCACCTCCTTTTTTGAAACAGGGTCTCACTAAGTTGCTGAGGCTGACCTGGAACCTGCGATTCTCCTGTCTCAGCTTCCCAGGTATGGAGATTACAGGTATATGCCATGATGCCCGGCTGGAAGTAGTGCATTTTTAATCATGGTTAGTGTGATGCTTTGTAGCAGCTAATCCTGGGATTCCTTTTTATGTCTTTAGGAGGCTGGGTAGGGTAAGAAGCATGTGAGAGAATAGTGTTTGGAAATGCAGTGACTTGAAGCTAGAGACTGCTTATTGTCACTCTCCTGAACATGTCAGACATCATTGCTGTGATTTGGCTCATTTGTTTGTCTTCTTCATTGGTCCAAGCCATTCCTAGGTCTGGTTCGAGGCCTGCTTCCTCCCCAGATGCCATTCTGGCTTCTTAGCCCTTCTTGTCCCCTCTTTTCTGAGTCAGAGAAGGCTCCTGGAACATCAGGGCTCAGGGATCCCCCGAGCTCTCTTCATTCATCATTGTGCAGAAGGAAAACTTGGCAGCCATTTGCATCAGGCCTGTAGAACTCGGGCCAGAACTGTCTTACACAGCATCATTGTTTTGTGTGGATTAGACTTGTTTGCCTGGATATATTTGGCATTCTCTGAGGAAGGGACTATGTCACATATTTCTTTTGTATATTTTATGAATATTGCACACTGTAGGTACTCAGAAGAATGCCTTCAGCGTTGGGAGCATTTTGTACAATGTGTGTCTAGGAGAGGTACTGGTAGAGGCTCATTTGTTGTGACACAAACTAAAAACAACCTGAATGCCCATCCCAAGGGGGGTGATTGAATATCTTATGATCAATACATGCTGTGGAATATTATAGCTATAAAAAGAAATAAGCTAATCCTATAGCTAACCTGGGGGATATCTTCGATATATTATTCTTGCAAGTTGCAAGAGAAGGCAATAGTAAAATCCCACTTTAGAGAGGCATGTCATGATAATCTTACATATCTGTGTTTATTTTTATACATGACAGGAACATGGGGGAAAAGATTGAAGGATTCACATTAGCCTATTACCGCTGGTAATGGGAAAAGTTATGAAGGTTTTTCTTTACCCATCTTTGTATTGTTGTAACAGGAAAACTACCAAGATTAAAACCCACAAACATGTGACAAAGAGAAAATGCAGAGTTTTTGATGCATTTCAAAGTCCTTTTCCCAGCATACTTCTTCCTGTTTTGAAAATTTGCATGATTTAAAAAGTGATTTTTATCCTTTGATAAATTTTAGTGTAGGGACTAAAGAGGAAGATATAAAGATAATATTATACCGGGTTAGGCATATTTGTTTTCTTCTATTCCTTCAGCTAATGACCTGGAGACATGTTTTTTTCTTTTTCATGACATGAAGATAAGTTTTCTTTTGACCTAAACCTAGACTGGGAAGATGGCCCCCAATCCCAGCCCCTGAGGTTCTGGTTTCTGTGGTGGAGGGGGAGATACAGGATGCTAGCTGACTTCAGAGCCCCAAGAACTTCCGGTCTCAGAGCTGAACAGAACATAAGTCTCAGAGCTGAACAGAACATTGGCTTGCTTGCACAAGTGGAAAAGTAAAGAGAGCCAAGGCTGCAGGGCTTCCAGGATGCCCTTGCTGATGGTTGGGGCAGCACTGCTGCAGAGAGCCCTGCATCCTACCCAGGACGTCAGAGAGAGCCCTCCTGAATGTAGGACAGCCCTTACTTCTTGAAAGCAGGGGACCCTCCACTCTGCAGTTCCTTTACCTTTTAGGTCTACATGTTGGTCTCCAGAAGAATGCTTCCCTGCATACTGAGGGATACTTGTCCCCAGGATGTCTAGTCTCATAACTGTAGACATTCCAGTCTTTTCCTCTCGATCATCACACTATTCATTTCCAAAGTGAACATTCTAACATTCAACTCTGAAGTTACTTCCATCCTCAAAAAAACATCCACGGTTGCTTGATTCTATAGAAGAGAGTTCAAGTTTATTAGCTTGGCATTCAAGGCTTGCTATGATACAATCCGTGTCTACTTCTCAGCCTACCTCCTTATTCTTATGGTCTAGCTGAGCAAAACTGTTCCCTGTGCATATTCCATCTTCCCAGCTTCTGCTCACACTCTTCCCTTCCCATTCTGCCCACCCTCACCTATTTAAGTCCTCTCCAACCTTCTGTATTTGCTTCAAGGCTGCATATTTCAGGAGGCCAGATGCAATCTCTCTCCTTTCTTTGCATACTGCTTTGTGGTATTTGCCTTACACCCAGGCTGTGTCTACTTGTCCATCTCCTGCTATGTCTTGGAAAGACTGACTATGACATCTTGGTGTCTGAATTTCTTATTCTTAGTATATTTTGTATACTTAATAAATCTTTGTTGAATAGAATAAAGCATGCTTATCTGAAATGTGCCAGATTAACTTTTAGAAGGCATATCTTTCATCTCTTGTTGGTTTGGTAGTGTGTAGAGAAAGAAAGGAAATATGAACTGGGTCATGGCTCTGCAAGGAAATGTGATATGGCCATCATTTTTTATAAGGTTTCCCATTTTATATCATTGAATGTTTTTCAGTCTTGTAGGCTCCTCTCTCTTCCTCTGTCTTATCACTTCCCTTTGACATCTGTCTCTGAGTGCCCTTGCTATAATTTAGAGTGGGGAAACCAAAGATGCTTCCTGGAAGACTACAGGGGGGAGTGTCTCTAAAAGATTGACATTCCTTGTCATTTTCCCAGTCTTGTGGACAGCAGGGGACCCTCCACTCACCACAGGCATAGATGAGTCCACATCTCCATTAGCTCACTGCCTTAGAGCTTTGAGTGGTGGAACAGCCAGGGCGAGAAGGAGGACTCAGTTTTGCACATGTCCCTGGGCCTGGTCCCCTACCGATGCAGAGACTTGGTGAGTTTCACTGCTCTCTCCCTTTCAATACACACACACACACACACACACACACACACACACACACACACACACACACGGAATTCAAAGGGATAAAAACCACAGAAAGGAAGGAGAAGGGAGTTGCTATAAGTTTTGGAAAGGCTTGGTTGTGTAAAAAATGGCCTACTGGTGTTTTGAAAGAATCCAGATTATAAAAAAGAATTCAGAGAAGCTCAATTTGGAATTTGCCTAAATCATGAACAACTTAATGCGACTAAGTTGGTCCATATATCTCATATATATATATATATTTGTTTTTTTTTTTTGTGGGGGGGGGAGGGCAGTACTGAGAATTGAACCCAGAATCTCATGCATGCTAGGCAAGCACTCTACTACTGAGCCACATCCTTAGCCCAAAAGTGTATTTTGTTCTTTTTGCTTCACCAAGGTTATGTTGATTTAAATATTCTATATGGACTAGCTTTTTGGATGAGTGTGCTTGTTTAAATTAGCTTTCTTTAATAGTTAACTCCTCAACACTATTAAATTAACTTAGCTAAAGTTTAGATTTGATCTCAAGCCATTTAAAACTAGAGGGAACGAGAAAAAAAAAAAAAGATGTGAGTAGCTGGCAGCAGAGCACGGTAAAAATATGGCACTTGGCAGAGCGTGTCTGCCTTGTTTTGCTTTGCTTTTCTCTTTATGGATCTGGCCTATTTTTGAAATGTTATGATTTAAACTCAGTGATCTAGTGACAAGCCTGACAAAGCAGCGCTTACATCTGCAGAGGCTTTGGGGGGGCGGAATGGAAGTGTTCCAGAACTAGAGGAAGTAACCTTGATTTCACCTGGAAACATTAGTGTCTCGGGGGCAGGAGATTTGGGCTATATATAAAGAGTGAAGGAAAGAGGCCAAGATCCTGAGCCAAATTTGCATCCAGGAATAGAGTAGGCATCAAAGAACTGAAAGCAGTATCTGTTGTTTCCACTCCGTCCCTGTAAGTAGTACTCAGGAGTCTGTGACAAAGGAAGATTAGGATGCTTCTTCCTATGACGAGGGATTGGATGGTGGCGCTGTTTTCCAACTGGGTCTCTAACTCCAATCTCTCTGCTTCCCGTGCGCAGTGCACTCTGCTGCCAGATTAAACGCTTGCGAAAACCCCATTCCTTTCTCTTGCTCAAGATCCCAGTTCCTGTTTGTCTACAAGATTAAGTTAAAAGTTCTCATATTGGCATGGCATTCCCCCAAGATAGCTATTTACTCTTCTAACCTTGTTTTCTATTATTCTCCAATATAAAAGATTTTCTTCAAGATCTCATCCTTCAAAGCTTAGTTTAATGCCTACTTTCTCCACCTTTCTGATGATGCACCCCCACCCCCCAGCCCTTCTCTTTGTTTTCTGACTTTTGGTAAGATTGCCTTATTGTTACATATTTTATTGAGAGTAATCATATCAAGAAACACACACACACACACACACTATACAGTATAAATATATACCATATAGAGATACTAAGTATTATATATAGGTAGCATTTATCCTTAGTGGATCATCAGGTCTTTATTTCTCCATAGGGAGGATGTTGAAACTGATTTTGAATTCCTGATTATATATCATATCATATCATATCATATCATATCATATCATATATCATCATACATGGCACTTGAGAAAAAGTACTGAATCAAGAAAATTAAGTTCTTAGTCTCGACTTTGCCACTAATAGGCAAATCATTCGACCTTCTCACAGTTCCAAACAAGGAATTTGTTCCCTTAGACCAGCAGGAGATCACCAAAGAAAGGCATAACTCCACGTGTTTATGATAACCTTGAGTAGTAAAATTACAATCTCAAATCCCACCAAACTTGCATGAACATATGGCCTATTTTAATTAGTCAACGAGAAATGATGTATTATTTGAATTGTTACTATTTGATTTCACAGATTAGATTTCTGAGTACAGAGAAACCAGGTGACATTTTGAGGTTGCCCAATGTAACAACAGCCAAGTAAGGCTCAGTTGGATTTTTGCTCCTCTTCCTGTAAAATCTCTCTCAGCATGATAGGCTGCTCTGCCTTAGTGCCGAGTGGATTATAATCCTGATCTGATTTGTCTGTGTGTGTGTGTGTGTGTGTGTGTGTGTGTGTGTGTGTGTGTGTGTGTTACTGGGGATTGAATCCAGAGGCATTCTACCTCTGAGCTACTCCCTCAGCCCTATTTTATTTTTTATTTTGAAACAGGGTCTCACTAAGTTGTGGAGGGCCTCACTAAATTGCTAAGGCTAGAATGAATCTGCGACCCTCCTGTCTTAGCCTTCCAAATACTGGGTTTATGATTTATTTGCTCTGTAAGTTTTAAGGAAATTTTCCAAGATCCCTTATTTATTCTTTTTGTAGTACAGACATAAATATTCTTGTCTATGAAGGTTTCTGAACTTGTTACGTCAAAGTCAACAGTAACCACTGTTTCCTTCCTTCCTTTCTTTTTTTTTTTTTTTCTTTTTTCTTTTTTTGTACTGGGGATTGAGCCCAGGAAGATTCTACCTCTGTGCCATGCCCTCCTCTGCCCTATTTTATTTTTTATTTTGAAACAGGGTCTCACTAAATTTGAGGGTTTTACTCAATTGCTGAACCTGGTCTCAAACATGAGATCCTCCTGTCTCAGTCTCCTAATTACTGGGATTATAGGCGTCTGCCACTGTGCCTGGCTGTAACCATTATTTCCATTGAATGCATACTTGCCATCTGACCCTATACAGGTGATGTTGCATATATTATGTAATTTATTAATGACATCTTTATAAAAGTTCTACTGTAACTCTATTTTGTAGATGAGGAGACTATGACTAGGATTGAATCCTAGGTCAGTCAGATATCACAGCATTGATCTCCCTATTCTGTTAAAGAGAGATCATATGTCAGTAAAAATCAATATTGCCTCCAGATTAGAATTTAACTGATATAACTGTTTCATTATTTCCTTTTGCCTAAGTTCCTGTGGGTAACTAGTAGCAAAGTTGACAGACCTGGTCTTCATTTTTATCTTTGTGCCTGGGCTTCATTTTATCTTGGGTTAGCTGTCCCCAGGTGAAGAAGCTCATGAAGAGCAGAAACCCAAGGATGATCTCAGACAAGGAAGGAGCAAGAAAGGATGAGAATGTCTTTAAACTGGATACTCAGTCCTTAAATAACCATTTCATAGTCAGTGCTTATGTGTTATTTTCATTTCAGAAAAGATTAGGTAGTAATTAATTTTCTCTAGTTTATGATTATATGTACTTTATTTTTTATCATGTTTAAGTATAGAGTTAACAAATAGTTACTCAGAGGGAAGGAGGGAGGGAGACAGAGAGAATATTATAAACATTTACTCTGCAGGATAGCTTTTAAGAGACTTTTTTTTTCTTTACTTTTTTTTTTTTTTTTTTGGTGCTGGGGATTGAATCCAGAGGTATTCTACCTCTGAGCTACACCCCCAGCCCTATTTTATTTTTTATTTTGAAACAGGGTCTCACTAAGTTGTGGAGAGCCTCACTAAGTTGCTGAGGATGGCCATGAACCTGCAATCCTCCTGTCTCAGCTTCTCAAGCACTGGGATTACAAGTGTATGCCACCATGCCTGGCTTTTAAGAGACATTTTAAAATCTGTTGTGTGCATGTGTATCACTGTCAACATGATTTACATTATGATGTTAGACTATAATGCACCAATAAAAGTGCATTCAAACAAACAAAACAACAAAAAACCTGTTTTGCCTCTCTCTCTAGGTGAAGAAATGTTTATGAAGACTCAGTATAGTTTATATAGTTCTTATGGTACGTAAAGGAAACAGTTTTCAACTTTTTATGATCACCATTGCTGTTCTGTGATGGAGTGAACTTCTCCCCAAGTAAGGAGTGATATATATTCAGGAAGCTTTTAATGGCATCCTTACAGCAGACCACACAGCAGGACCCATGTGAATAGAGCTAGTGCGTTTTGTCCATTAAATCTAGCGACTCGAACAAATTTTTATTATCCTTTTTCAAAAATGCAAGCGCTGCCTCATACAAAAACCAGTTGTTACCTAATGAAGTGTTTCAGCTGGTTCTATAAGCTGATGGCTTCTTTTGGCTGGATTATTGCTGTATCAGCTCTTCGTTACTAATGGCGTGCTCCCAGCCTGCTCTCATGACAAACTGCGCTCAGGATGCTCAAGTGTTGACAGATGTGTGGGAATATCATTTCTTCCCCCTTTCAGCTATTGATTGATTCCCAACATCCACTCCTGGTTAGGATGCAAGATGTTTTCTTTTACATTTGGAGTATTAAAATTACCTAGGCTAATGGGAAAAAACAAGCAACACACCAGGAATTTGAGATACAAAGCCAGAGCATCTTCTGGGTGCTTCTGGGACTTACTACCATGGGCAGTAGTTCTTGGTGTTCAGTGGCAGCCTGTGTCACTCTGCTTCTCTCTCAAAGACTATTTACTGGTAAAGAACATGCAGCTCTGGTGAAGGCAAAGAAATGTACACTGTATAGTGGTTTTAGCAAAAAGCAGATCAATGGTCTCACTAGAGTTTTTTTTTTTTTTTGCAGGGACGGGGTTGGGACGACAGCCTCATTGTAGGATGTAGTGGGTAGTGTACACTAGCTGAACTCTCTCCATAAACGTATAATGAGTTTTATTCTTAAACAGATGGCATGTCTGCTGCCACGAGTAGCATATTTTTAGTGGAATTGAGGAAATAGTTGAATTATGTTTTGCAAATGATTAAGATATCACCTGGGATTTAGTTAGCTTTCTTTTTATTTCCCAAAAACCTGGACCCTCAAGGATCAATAGGAAAGTTGGGTTGTTTTTATTGTTTGCTTGTTTTTTTGGTATGTATGTGTTGTGTGTATTTACTTGTTACCAAGAACTTTCTCAGAAGCTTGAGTTCTTTTCATGTTTTGAATAAAGTGAATCCTTCAACTACCTTACTTCTCTTAATTACAAGCCCTGAACATTTATCTCCCAGGTAACAAATTACCATCTTGCTCCCCCTAGTGGAATTGTAACTCTTTCAAAAAAGTTTGAGAATAATGTATCACCAGTACATACTTGATTTAGTGTCTTATTTTTGGAAGTCAAGCATTTTCCCAGTTTTTTTTTTTTTTTCAAAGAGCAAGAATGAAAATGAAAAATACCACGTTGAGTGGGATGTAGGTAGAGAACATGACTTTCTGCTGATAAGATTTCACTTCCTAGTGTTAGCAAGGTTAGCTACAAAATTTACAGTGGCTGTCAAATTCAAGGAGCCTCTCTGCTCTGTACTTCTATCTTTGGAAGATCAACTGCTATCAGCCCGATAGAGAGTCACCTCTAGCAGTAGCTGTCCACCCTCCTAAGAAAGATGGGAGGGGGCTGGTGATATTGAAGGATGAGGACAAAAGTCTCATCCCAATAAATCCCACTTGTGTCATTGGTAAATTAGGCCCAGAAAGTATCCTGCTGCCTTCCAAATCTATTCAAGAGATTATGCCAATATTTATGGTGCTTAGCAATCATTGCCAGTTTATAGGTGCTAAGTATACTAAAAAAAATTCTAGCAATTGAAGCTGAAGTAACTGCTACATCTTGAAATTCTTTTTTTTTTCTCTTGCCACCATTTGCTTTTCACAGTTTAGACTCTTATTATGATTTTGTGCTTACTAAACTTCGTTACATACAAATTATCCTATGCTGTATATACTAGGGTTGAAATGTGTGAAACTTAAAAAGAAAATACAGTAGTCCTCCCTTATTGGTGGGGGATACATGCCAAGACTGCCAGTGGATGCCTAAAACTCTATGTATACTATGTTTTTTCCTATACATACATATATACATACATACATACTTATAAAATTTAATTTATACATTAGGTACAGTAAGAGAGTAATAATAATAAAATGAAATAATTATAATAATTAAAATAAAAATACTTTAATAAAGTTGCAAGAATCCCTACTTTTGTGCTTTGGGGCCATTAATAATTAAGAGATCCTTGAACACAAGCACTATGATTCTGTGACAGTCAATCTGATAACTGAGGTAGCTACTAAGTTACTTATGGGCAGGTAGCATATACATTGTGGATACACTGGACAAATGAAAAATTTGTATTCTAGGTAGGACAGAGCAGGATGGCACAAGATTTCATAATGCTATTCAGAACGGTGCACAATTTGTTAATTTCTGAAAATTTTCATCTCATATTTTTGGACTATGGTTGACTGTTATTAACTGCAGTCCATGAAAAGTGGAACTGTGGGTGAGAAAGGATCGTGGAACTATATATACCCAGGCATAAGGCCTGCTTGTGTGCAGGCAGAGCTTTGCTTTTAATCCTTATCAATGTTAACACAAAAGCTATGAAAGTTGTAATGGTTATAACAATATTGTAATTAGAATAGTCTCCCTTTCTTAAAGTTATGTAATAGAGACAGTATTTAGATATATCATTTTCCAAATATTTTATTCTCAGGTTAAGTGTTTACATAGGGAAAAAAATAAAACAGCAGGATTGGATTAAAATTCCAACAAAAAGGAATACCAAAGAGCTCTCTGGACATGTTTTATCTGGGAGTGAAGAGAGAGAGAAAAAAGAAAAAAACTAAAATATTGAAAAGAAGAAAAACACTACCTGCTCAAGAGTCACAGTAATTTAGTTCAGGAATTGCATCCATGCAAACACACGACTTTTGCTTAAGCAAAGTGCGTGTCTGTGAAGTTCTGGTTTGGAATCCCGTGATGTGCTGCTTGGATTCACAACTGTGAAGCCTGATGTTGCAGTGGCCATATGGCACAGCTGGCTTATAGAAGTCTGTCCTGCAAGGCCTGGAGTGGAGGCATTTGTATGCGAATCAACATGTCTGTACGCATACATGCTTGTGTGGATCTGTGTGTGTCTGGAAATTCTGTGCAGTGACCATACGCTACCAAGCAGCCTTTAGCAGAGTCAGACTCTCCCTGCCTGGGGACTGTGCTGGCATCTTTCCCTGGCAGCTGTGTCATGGTGCCTCTCCTTGGGGACATTCCAGCCATAGCTTGGAAGGCTCGCCTTTCTCAAGAGCCATGAGGACTAGTGAGTGCACCGGAATGTCTGTCCACATTCCTTACACTCATGAGTGACAGGCTTTGCTCACCTTAAAGTGACTGACTAGTGGTGTGCCAATGACTGAGATGGGTTTGCGCCTGAGAATCTTGTCTTCTCAAGTATCTTAACTGTTGATTGACCTCTGTTGACTTAACACTAAAATCCTGTCAACCTGTGGTTGCTGGTATTGTTGTTTTTCTCTTAAAGTTCAAAAAGGCAGAAATGCACACATGAGCACTTGGCCATGACCAGAGCAGAGAATTATGAAACAGATAAACCAGATTTGGCTGGGGACTTGATGAGCAGGTAGTCAGCAGGAATGTGGAAGGACCTCCTTGTCTCTAGGCAGAGCCGCCAGCTAAGACACCAATAGAAAGCTTGTCTTCGAGATGTCTTTCCTGCTACGTAGTTGTTGGCAGTTTGAGAGATTACACCTATACTTTGGCACATAGAAGAATTGCCAGGGCATCTGAGGGGGCTGGAGGTACATCTCTTCATTTGCTGGAAGCTTTCTTGACAGAGAAATGCACAAATTTCTGGCATGCTGAAATATTCATCTGGAATTTCATGTGTTTTATGTAGTATTTCCTCAAGGAACCTTAGTATATCCTACTGATAATGCTTATGTTGGTTCCCCAAATTAACAAGAAACACCACCAAAACCTGCAAGAAAGCCAACAGATGGGTAAAAAAAAAAAAAAAAAAAAAAGTTTACAGGTGAAAATGTGAACTCAGATTCCCAAGTAGACAGCATAGGGGAGGCCGCATAGATGATGCTAATGATTTTGCCTGAGGCCAGTGTTTGCTGCTAAAAATAAGGTGGTGAGTTGTTAAAAATCTAGGTTTGTAGTTTCCCTTTTCCCCAGATATACAAAATCAGAATCCCCAGATAATAAGTACTTGGGGCGATTCATGAGGCAAATTTGGGGGACTGCTATCATCTGATTGCCTATTAAGACTAAAATATTTCCGAAAGTTGTAAGTAAATGTGTGTGTGTGTGTGTGTGTGTGTGTGTGTGTGTGTGTGTATAGGTTTCTTGGCATGTGTAAAATTGCCAAGGATTTTGAAATTTTTGGGGAAAAATGGCCAAATATTCTATACTGGCATTGTTAAACATTCCTTAAGAAGAGGATCTACTATTTGTGCTGAGTTGTATGGTTACAGGTTTCTCCATATGTTATCTCATGTGGTCCTAATAACAGTCCTATGGAGGGGTTTGGGCACTGATGATTACCCCCCCCGCCCCCCCAGATTACACATGGGAAATGGGCTCAGTGTGTAGCTGGAAAGTGGTGGAGCTGGCTTTGAATGGGATCCTTCACCTTGTGAGGCAAACCCAACATCAACCTTCTGAGGCCACTTTTTCCCCTTGGCCCCACATTCCAGTTGGTGGGTGGGGCACAAGGTACTTTCCCCCCCATTTCTTTTTTCTTTTTTTTGCAGTACTGGGGATTGAACTCAGGGGCATTCTACCTCTGAGATATACCCCCAGCCCTATTTTTTATTCTTTATTTTTGAAACAGGGTCTCACTAAGTTGCGGAGTGCCTCACTAGGTAGCTGATCTGCTGATCTGTGAACCCAGATCTTCCGGTCTCAACCTCCCAAATGCTGGGATTACAAGCGTGCGCCACCACGCCTGGGGTTCTAACACATCTTGTTGGTGGCTGTTTCTAACAGCCTCTTTGTGCATCCTGCTTTCTCTCCCAGAATGCCCTTCCTCCTGTCTACAAACTCATACTCATTAAGATGCTAGCCACAAAGCTTTACTAGATAAACTCTTCTCATCCACCCACTACCCCAGTGGTTTGTTATTCTTTCCGCTTTGTTACTCTTTTAGTTTCCATCACACTTTATAGATCCTCTTCAGTGTGGGTGGGTTCAGTAAGAGCTCAGAAGCCCTCCCCTCTTGTACCCTAAGCCTCCAGCGTGCCACTTACTTTTAGCAGCAGTAGATGCAGTCATGTTTAATGTGTGTTGGCTAGAGCTATGGAAAGCATTTGGGAATGATTTAAAGGGTTTTTCAGCATTTCCAAAAAAGCGTTCAAGTGGTCTGAATCATGGCCCTTAACACTCTCTAGGAATGGAATTGTTTGAGGCCACTAAGGAGCATTATCTAATGAGTAGAGGAATGATAGGCACCGTTTTAGTCTGCTTGGGTGTCATAAGAACATATGACAGACGTGTATCTTCTCACAATTCTAGAGGCTGAAAGTCCAAGATCAAGGGCCAACAGGGTTGGTTTCTGGTGAGGCTTCTTCACCTTCTTGCTGTGTCCTCGATGGCTGATGGCCATTGCTGTTGCCCTGTTTGCAGGCTGAGAAAGCGCCTGAGGAGCTGGGCGTGGTGGCGCACGCTTGTAATCCCAGCATTTGGGAGGCTGAGACCAGAGGATCCGCGTTCGAGGCCAGCCTCAGCTACCTAGGGAGGCCCTCCACAACTTAGTGAGACCTGGTTTCAAAATAAAGAATAAGAAATAGGGCTGGGGGTATAGCTCGAAGGTAGAACACCCCTGAGTTCAATCCCTAGTACCTAAAAAAAAAAAAAAAAGAAAAGCGCCTGAGGGCTCTGGCCTGCTTCCTCTTCTGACAAGGATTTCAGTCCCATCGGATTAGGTTCTCATCTTTATGACTTCATTTAATCTTAACTATCTCCTTAAAGATCTTATCTCCAAGTACAGTCACATTTAGGGCCAGAGATTCAACATATAAATTTAGGGGGGCACAATTAAGTCCATAAACTGAGACTAGACACGCAAAACTCCATTTGTGGTCGTTTCCTTGATTGGAAATTTAAGGGCCTATCAAAGACAATTTCAGTATAGGTGATTTTCATGTTATACTCACTTTAGTCCATAGCCCCAGGTTAGAGTGGCTATCTATCACAGCTCCCGGGTTGTACTATAGTTACTTCTTTATGTAAATATCTCCCCCACTAGACTTCTGGTGAGGGTAGATCTGAGCCTTATTTATTTTTGTCTGCAAAATGATATTTATTGAATAAACTTACAGGGAACAAATCCTCTTCTTGTTGTCTGCCTCTGAATGCAATCCCATGTATTCATTCAGTCCTAATTCCCGTTCTCTTGTGTTTACAGCCGCCACTCATCCAAGCCATCTTCAGTGGTGATCCAGAGGAGATACGGATGCTCATCCACAAAACTGAAGATGTGAACGCACTGGTAAGAGATGCTGTGGTTTTGTTGCTTAGGCCCTCTCCGCTGGGGCAAACAAGGGCTCTTAACCATTTTTATACTGTGGACCCCTTTAGTAAGTAGTGGGAACTCTGGACTACTTCTTAGAATACTGCTTTTTAAGTCCATGCAATAAAACTTATAGAGAAAGGAAATCAATTATGCTGAAATATCAAATTTGATATAATAATATATGTACTTTCTTATCAACACATTTAAACAAGATACAGCAGAAGACCTGATAATGACCATAATATATAAGGAGTAATGAGAATAATTAATCAATATTTTGAGCCATCTACCACAAGTCTAAGGTGATAGGAGTCTGCCTGCAGTGTCTACTAGTGACCATGTTCAGGCTACTGCTGGCACTATTGTGGTTTGATGTGTGCATTCATAATCAAAGGACATGATAAATTCCAATGAGAAATTAGTGGGAGTAACAATGCATTTACTATTCCAAAGTGATGGGCCCATGTTCTTCATGCTGTGAATGGTTCCTATTTTTTAAAATGGTTGGAAAGAAAGACGAGAGAAGAATAATATTTTGTGACACGTGGAAATTGTATGAAATTCAAATTTCAGTCTCCATAAATAAAGTCTTGTTGGAGCATTGCCATGGTTTTCCACTGCAGCAACAGAGTTGAACAGTTGTGACAGAGACTGCATGTGACCTGCAAAGCCAAAAATCTTACTTTCTAGCCCTTTACAGGAAAAGTTTACTGGCTCCTGCCCTAGGGGTCTGTGAACCTGGGATGAATGGTTGAACTAGGCATCTGTACATTCTAAAATTTTATAGATGTGTGCATCTGTGCACCTTCTATATTTTTGTATGAAAAGGGTCAAGGTGTTTCATCAATTCTTAAGAGGGTTGATGACCCCCAAAAGATTAAGAGCCACTGGATCTGGAAGGTTTCTAAACAAACAAGCCAGCCTGCAATAAAGAATGGTAAAAAAATTAGTCAATAATTTACCCTTTGAATAGTTTCCCAGAGCTGAGTCAAACAAGCAATTACTTGCCACTCATGCCACTAATTCTCTCAGTGTAATTCCACCATTGAGCTACTCACGTCCATCAGGGAGAGGAGTTCTCTTTGAAGTCTCTAGTATTCAGTAGAATTGACAGAAAGAATCAAGTGCATCTTCAGGGTAAGAAGAGCTTCACCATGGAAAGATAAATGAGGTTGAAGGGTTATCTCTCTCTGGTCAATGAATGCTTTACTCAGAAGGAAGGTGGTAGCCTGGCATGGTGGCCTAGACCTATAATCTCAGTACTTGGGAGACTGAGACAAAAGGATCACAGGTTCAAGGCCAACTTCAGCAACTTAGCAAGGTCCTAAGCAACTAAGTGAGACCCTGTTTCAAAATAAAAAAAATAGGGTTGGGGGTATAGCTCAGAAGTAGAGTGCCCTTAGGTTCAATCTCTAGTACCAAATACACACACACACACACACATACACACACACACACACACACACACACACACACACACACACACAGGTTATTTGGTGTGGTCATTGTTCATGGCAGTACAGGTTGGTGTAGGTTTTTTTTTTGTGGTACTGGGGATTGAACTCAGGGGCATTCTACCTCCGAGCTATACCCCCAGCCCTATTTTTTATTCTTTATTTTGAAACAGGGTCTCACTAAGTTGCAGAGGGCCTCACTAGGTAGCTGAGGCTGGCCGCGAACCCGAATCCTCCGGTCTCAGCTTCCCGAATGCTGGGATTACAAGCGTGCGCCACCGTGCGCCACCACGCCCGGCTTGGTGTAGGTTTTTGAAAAGGCTTTTGGCAGCTTCTCCCAAGCTGGCACTGAAAACAACTACATGATATTTTGTGACATTTTTGCAAGGTAAGCACAGATGGAGTCAGGGACAGACTACCCGAGAAGGCAGTTGGGCTTCGATCCAGAGCCTGTGAAGTGTGACCTGCACTTCTGAGCGGGAGCCAGGCCAGGGAGCTGGCTGTCCACTCCCCCTACACCAAGGGAATTCACCCAGTCTCTCTGGTGGCTGTGGGCCAAGCCCAGGCAAGCCCAAGGCAAGGTTACTACCTTCCCCGATGATCATGAGCAAACAGAACTTGTGTCCAGTCATACACCAAGAAAGATCGTACTGGCCCCTGAATGACCTTTATTTCTTCTTGGGAAAATGGCAAACAGTTGGTGCCTGGTAAAGGTTTGGAGCACTTATCTTTAATGGTAACCCGCTGTATTAGTGCATTAGTTAGATAGATTAACTTCTATATCACACAAACCCTGGATGGATGTATCACATACGGAGTTTAGTTCTCTTAGGGACAGAGTAGAGGAGTGGTGCTATTCCATATAGGGTCCCAGGCGACAACATGTGGCTTCCAAGGTCTCAGTAGGAGTGGTCTGCAGTCCATCTGGCCAGAAGGAAAAAAGAGCATGGGGAAAAACAGTGTGGCAGGGTTTTTCTGGGTCAGCTCCGGAGTGGCCGATGTCACTTCTCCCATTGCATTCACTGCAGCTCTGTCACCCGCTGTACCTAACTACAAGGGAAGGTGGGAAATTCGTGTGGTGGTGTGCCCCTAACGTGCCAGAGAGCATGGGTTTTGGTGAGTAGTTAGAAATCTTGGCCACATCAGTATCTGGTCTTACAGAATTCTAGGGAAGTCAAGTGATACCACTTATTTTTCGGTGGCATGTCTTATTCATTCCACAGTATCTACTGAGTTGAGACTCTGTGCTGAGTGCTAGGTTACAGTGGTGAGGAGGCAGCTTTTTATCTCATGGAGTCTACAACATGGCAGAGAAGTCAAAAAGGAGAAATCACACCGTGATTCTTTTTGAAAGTGGGAAAACCAGGATAGGTTGATTGTGAGGTTCTGATAAAGGGATGTAAAGACCAAGGCCTGGGTTAGGAATTTGCTTTGTATTTATGCACAGCTGCTGTGTGGCTGCAGGGGAGGGTGGGGGAAGGATAAATGAATATATGAGAGGTTGAATGCCTGAGGGAGTCCATGAGCAATATCAAGGAGGGCCCAGGTTCCTTAGGTTGATCTTAGGGCTTTTGGGGTCCACAGCCCTTTTCGTACCCACACCTCTTTGGACTCCCTTTCCCTTTCCTCTTTCTGCCCCTTCCAATGTGTATAAAGATCACTGATCCGCACTCTAACCAGCATGTAGGGGATGCTGACCTGTCCTCTTAAGGTCACTCTCTTCTTTGGCCAGCATTCCTTGGGGATCAGATTAACTATTTTACTGGCAGTGAATTAGGTCATTTAGGGGGAGTGGTTGTTCACAAAGGCCTAGAGAGGTGGAAGATGCCAAAGATCAGAACTCTAACCCTAGAAGTGTTTTTCTGGTGTAGGGGTTGGGGGTGGGGGTCTGAGAACCAGACACTTAAATGTCAAGGAAGGAAAAAAATAGTGGAGGAGTCACCTGTTTTTTTGGAAGATAGTATGTGCTTTCCACTTCCCCTTCCCTTCTCAGCCTTTGCTTTTCTCTCCTTACTTTCATTTATTTACTTAACTATTCTTTTCTGTTTGTTTGGTGCTAGAGGTTGAACCCAGGGCCTCAGGCATGTGCCTCACCACTGAGTTACACTCCCAGGTCCTTAACTATTCTTTCCTATCCCAGGGTCTGATTTTTCCGCCTTTCCTTTTTTCCCTCCCACCTCTCTGTGTGTCTATGGGCCACATGTTCTTTGGTGTAAGTCACTCTTTGAGTAGCTGATCCTGATTAAGAAAGCAAAGTCATCCAGCCAGCTTCTCTGTGTTTTTCCACACTTTCTTTCTCACTAATTGTATTCATGAACCCCATGCTTCAACTAAACTAAATAAACAACTCAACCCCTTGGGATTTATTTTATCCTCTCATGCTTTTCTCACTTCTCCATGCTCCAGTTCCATCTGCCTTTTCATACCTACTGCTTCCTGCATTAAATTGTTCTCTACCATCTCCCACCCAAAGAACCCTATCTCTTATTTCAACTCCCACATCTCTTAGGCCTCACTGATAGCTCTCACCTCCTCCTGGAGTTATTTATATCTGTGTTTTGCATCTAAGAAGCCAGTGTGCTTGAACATGGTCATGATCTCATTCATTCTCATCTGCTAATCACCTAGTCCAGTCTTTGAAACACATCAAGTGAATGACTCAATCCCACTTTATTGCTTATGCTGAGCCAACTTGTGGTGGCCTGTATTTTATTGCTCCCAGTGAGGACTAATTGTTGATCCGAGGATGCATCTGGCTTAGTCAGTGTCCCGCAGACCTCAGTTGTAAGGTTGGGAGTTCTGTAGATTGATTTGAGGAGCCAGTGAAGGATCAGGGTTTTGTAGTTTCTATGGCTATGGTATGCCAGGGCCTAAAAATGGGGAATGACAGTTATACATTCTGAGGAATCTATTGAAATTCACTCAGTTGTGGCTGATAACTAGAAAGATATTAGAAGCCACCAACCAGAGCCCAGGGTAGAGAATAGTGTCTGAATTTAAATTTTCAAAATTTCAGGATGTAGAGATTCTGAAAATCAAACTTTGAACTCAATAAAGACATTTTTGAGATTATGTTATGACCAAAAGATATCTTACTGTGCCCACAGTAACAGAGACAGAGACAAGTTGGCCCCTGTTTGTGGTGAGTGATGAAGATGGGGAAGGACCCTGCATGTGAGGAGTGGTTGAAGAAACTCGTGATGCTTTAGACTTGGAAAGGAGAGGAGAAGTGTCCTAAATAGTTCAAGTTGACGCTGTCAAGTGAAACAGGAGCTAGACTTGATATTCCGTCATGTAGTTGTAAGCTACAGATAACAAGGTTTCAGGTAAAAGGTAAAAAGTAATAGAGCTGTCTAAGAAGTAATGAGTTGACTCCACAGGTAATACACTCCCTGAAAGACCACTGGACTGGAGGTTCTCAAGGTGAATAACACGAGCAGAGACAGCTCCATTCTCCTGTCTCCTGCCCTTGATTAACATCGCTAATTCCTCACACTTTCTTCCTTTGAGTCTTAGAGATCAGAATTTCTTCTCAGGATAGCACTATTAAATGGAGTTGGCATGTAATTTAAAACCTCCTTCCCATGCCTGAACTAGGTGATGTTAAAAGTCTCTTCCAGCCGTGAAAGACTACAATTCCAAGATTTGTGAGTCCCATATGATAGCAAACCCATGATACTTATTTCTTTTTTAAAAGTATTGCTAGCTGGGTGCAGTGGCATATGCCTGTAATCCCAGTACTTGAGACTGAGACGGGAGGATTGCAGTTTCAAAACCAGCCTCAGCAACTCAAAGAGGCTCACATCAACTTAATGAGAACTTGTTTCCAAATAAAAAATAAAATAGGTCTGGGAGTGTAGCTTGGAGTTCAGTCTCCACCCCCCTCCCCCACAGTATTGTACTAAGTAAAATTAACAATGATTCCTCAATATCATATAATACCCAGTACATGCTTAATTTTATTTCAGTAGTTTTAAAAATGTCTTTTTACAGTTGAGTTGTCCCAGAGTTGATTATTTTAAACAACAGAATAATTTTGTCAAGGAGCTAATGTTTATTATCTGCTCTAATAGGATTTGACCCAACTCTATTAATGATTTTGTTCACCCTCTCCAATTCCAAGACAGGAGGGGATGATATGTGAATGCAGTGCAAGAAGTCTTGAGAGGAAAGCTAAGCTCATCTCAGCAAAGGACTTACAGTAAACAGAAGGGAGGAAACCGTTAAGCTGCAGTTCTTGACTTCAGGAATGAGTTCAGGGGCTCTGCCTTGCTGGTCTCAAGATCTAAGTGAGGAAAAAAGACACTGACATGGTGTAATGAGGGGACTTTTGTTTTTTTAAATTTATTTATTTTTCAGCACGGATTTTTTTATACATTTCTTGAGTACAACAGGGTTACATAGACATTTATGACATATCAATCATTGTCAGATCACAAATAGCACCACTTCTTCGTTTTACACGTATAGCCCACATTATTAACATAGCCTGGTAAAGCAAATTTCTAGAGTCATAAAATTATACTCCTTTAGAGTCATATCTTTACTTTCCAAGAAGTAGGAGGGTCTTTCATCTACGCATCCTAGGGGCAATCTCCAGACTTCAAGACGCCAATGTAGCCATAGCAGAAGAGTCAGTATAATTGCTCATATATGCAGATAGCAACTGCCAGGGGGGAAAGAGCCCAGCTGGGCTCCCACAACTCCCTTGTTTTTATTTTAAAATGCATGAAGGACTGTGCCTGTCTTAGGTCATTTCCTACCAGGTGCTTAATCTTACCTATCATGGGGTCTTGATGAGTCATTCAACGAGCCCTGTCTTAGATTGATTTGTCCTGAGAAAATTGAACCCGTCATTGACTACCAGGCCCTGTGCGAGGCAGTGCTTGCATTTTCATTCCATGTAAATCTCATATACTAACATAGGCATTGATCACAAGGTGTACAACAAGTGGTAGATTGCATAAACCTAGAATGGCTATTGCTGTTGCTACGATAACTCCTCCTAGCAAAGAGGTAAACAAGGGCCAGGTAGTGACCAAGGCTTGAAGCCAATCTACAAACGTCTTAGCTGTTTCTGCCAGGTGAATAGAAGTGGGCTCTGCATTACGTAGATCCAAAATCTCCGGGTGTAACTTTAACAAATCTTTTTTTTTTTTTTTCATCTTTCCCTTATTTGGTGCATTGTAATTACACATCTTTGTTATGTACAAGCTAGTATAGGTAAAGACATCCGTGCACACAATTCTCATTTAACCCTTCCCCAATTCCCGCCCCACTCCCTCCTCCTCCCTCCTTCTCGGGGTCAGTTTAGTGATTGACTTGGATGTGTTCATAGAAAGTACATCATGTTCATTAAGGAGGGGACTTTTGAAAGAAATAGGACAAATTAACAATAGTGGGCTTGTAATTTATGAGTATGCCTATTGGGGTATTGTATTATTTCTTTTAAAAATAGAATATATTTAAAAAATCCACCCACAAGGGCTCAATATAGCTCTACCTAAAGAACTTGGAGAGGTTAATTTATTATCTTCTCTGTATTTTTCTCTGCTTGGTTCTTTGGTATCAAATTCCCTCAAACATAAGAAATACAAACTCTGTGTCCTAGCTCTGTATTCTATGCTTCTAGATTTTTAAGTGTATTTTCCATATATATGTATTATATATAAATGCATATTTCTATATGCATATATGTATGCATTCTTGCTTTATTATTTTCTAAATAAAGAATTTGATATGGGAATGAAGACCTGAGATGTTTTGTCAGCCTAGAGACATGGGCTCCCTCTAAATTAGATCTATATCAGAAATAGTTGGGTTAATAAGGAAGCTGCAAACTCAGGTCCCCTAAATGATGGAAGTTCCTGGTGGTGGGTATGATGAGCCACTCAGCTCTCTTCAAGTGCCATGCAGGAATGCAGGCGCAGTGGGCTCAGACTTCAGTTTTTAAGAGAAAATACAGGAAATCTCAAAATTGTTAAGTGCTGGTTCCAAAAAAGGATCCAACAGTGCTCAGGCCAAAGAAAACACATCTGTCAGCCAAATCCAGCATGTAGGCCACCGATTTGCTAACTGTGGATGAGAACAGTAAACATCCAGCAGCCAGGGTTTCTCTGGTCCCCTGCACCTGGACACCAATGCTGCGGTCCCGGTCTTGGTCTCGAAGTGTGGGCCAGGTATCCTGGGGAGAGCAGAGGCCTGTCTGCATTTCTAGTCGGGAGCAGGGAGAGGGAGGGAAGCTGGTGGTTCCTTCACAGTTCTGGAATGGTGCTTTGTGTCCCGAGGATACAGCCCCAGCAATACTGTCACATCTCCCTGCCAATTCCCTGGTTGGACCTTGCCTAAGATATGGGGCTGTGGCTTGAAAGCCATGACCTGTGGTCCTGTAGAAAATTACTCATAAGCACCAGCAGCACTGAACAGGCTGGCAGGCATGTGACTTCACAGCCACAGAACATGTGTGAAGGCAATCTGGTTATCATTTCTTGCTATCCTGTGGAGGGTGCTCCGCAGCACGAGGCCTAATTTCTCCAGCACTAGCTGTGGAGGCTGGCTTGGAAAGGGAGAGGTTTTATAGTGGTATATAATTTACAGTCTCCCCATGATAGACATGAGTGTTTTGGAGCTATGGAAATATTCCAAGTGTAATGGTAGTATATGAGTATTATTTTGCAATTGCTAGGCTTTTTTTTTTTTTTTTAAACAGCACACAGATCAAATCTAGCAATTAAAAGATATACATTGTAAATAGCTTAAGAATGTGAACATACAGGGTATGGCCATTTCTTCATATTAATTATTAAATTTGGAGGGATGTATAATGTGAATAAATGAGGTACATTATTCTTAGGTGAAAAAAGACAATAGCTTGTGATGGCAATTATCTGAAGTTAATTTATAAATTCAGTGCAACTGGATTGGGTGGTAGGGGTTGAGTTGGGAAACTTGATCGAGCAATTCTAAACTTTATCTTAAGGACTAAACATGTGGGACTAACCAGGAAAATCTTGAAGAAGAAAATCAGGGAAAGTATCACAAAATACATTAAAGCAAATTACAAAACTATACTAATCAAGTATGTTACTAGAACAGAAATAGACAAATTGGTGGAACAGACTGGAGAGTCCAGAATTAGAACCAAGCATGTATAGGTGTCTGATATAAGATAAAGGGAAGCATTTTAAATCACCTAGGTTGAGATAGATAATAAATAGTGTTGAGACAATTGACTAGCTAGATGTAAAAATACAAAGCTGAATCCTGACCTAATTCATTAGGCCAAGATAAATCCTAGATCTAGATGAAAGTGATGGGATGCAACAAGGGGGGATATTTTTGCAATGTTGGCATGCGGAAGGACTCTCTAAGCAGAAGAGCAAAGGTAAACCATCATGGAAAAGGTGGTTGTCTTTTAATATGTTAGACTATTGCTTTTTTCCCCTTGGTACTGGGGATTGAATCCAGGATTATTCCACCTCTGGACTATACCCCAGGCCCATTTTATTTTTTTATTTTGAAATAGGCCCTCACTAAATTGTAGAGGGTCTCACTAAGTTGCTAAGCCTGGCTATGAACCTGCGATCTTCCTATCTCAGTCTTCCAAGTACTGGGATTACAAGCATGCACCACCATGCCCAGCTTAATATATTAGACTATTGCTTATTAAATCGCCAGAAATGAAATTAAAAGATAAACTGAAAATATGTACAGTATATATGTAAAAAGTATTAATATTCCTAACATAAAGAACATTTGCAAATTACCTAGGAAAAGATAGACACCCAAAAAGAGAAATGGGCAAAGGATACACTAAGGCTACTTACCAAAAGAAAAATACAGACGGCCAAAAAAAGAAAAGAAAAAGCATCCAATCTCAACCTTTCCTGAAATCTAAGAGTTCAAGTAACCATTCAGTATCATTCTTTACCCATCAGATTAGCTAAGATGAAAATCTGATTTCAACAACCACTCTGATGGCTTTTTAGGGAGCATGTGGTTGGTACCACCCTTTGGAAGCCAGTTTGGCAGTATGTATCAGTACAGCAATACCATGCCAGGGAGTTTACTTTGAGGAAAATAATTGACCACCTACATATGCAAGAAGATGTTTGTTGCCATGTAGTTTACAATAACAAAAAATTGGAAATAACCACTAGGTTATATTATACTACACTTATTGGTGGTTATATCATTCTGTCTTTAAAAAGTGATTTATATTAATTTTAATTTATTATATATTTACTGAAAAGTAAGATCTTTGAGATATATTTCTAGTGAAACAATTATTAGGCAGCATATATCATGTGTCTGTGTATCAGAGGTATAGAGGAATCTTCTCCAAAAGGTTGATTATAGTTGAATGTGGATATTGAGATGTTTACTTTTATCTTTGTTCCTTTTTGTATTATTAAAATTTCTTACACCAATCATGTATTATACTCATAAATATCAAAACCAACTTTTATAAACACACACAGAGAAGCCAAGAACCCAACTCCTGCGCTGCTCATATTTAGTCTAAGGATGACTTTTGACATGCACTCATTTTGTTTGAATAAGCGTATATCATATTTTAGGGGCACAGCACTTGTGACCCACAGTGACAAGCACAGTGACGTTCCCGTCTTCTATCACATAAGGACCTTTCTCCTGGTGCGGCGGGGCTGGAGGAAGTAGTGCTGGTACCTCCTGTTGCCATCTCAGTAGAGTTCCTTCCTTCCTTGTACCATCTTTGTTAAGGTCTGGATCTGGAATGTTCTCCCTAAAGGCTGGTGTGCTTGTCCTCCATTGTAGCCATGTCCAGAGATGAGGCTTTGGGAAGTGATTGGATCATGAGGGCTTGACCTCATCAACAGATAAATCCATTAGGGGATTCATGTTTGGTGGCATTATTGGAAGGTGGTAGAAAGTAGAGGTTGGAACCTAGTTGGAAAAAGCTCATCACTGGGGCCATGCCCTGGAACGCTATATCTTATCCCTACTTCTTGGCTGGCATGAGGTGAACAGCTGTGATCTGCCATGATCTCTGCCTCACCACAGGCCTATAGCAATGGAGCCAGCCAAGCCTGGACTGGAACCGCTGAAACTGTGAGCCAGCATAACTCTTTCCTCCTCTTACATTGTTATTCTCAGGTATTTGGCCCCAGTGATAGAAAGCTGACTAACACGGTCATGCCTTCTCCTTTGGGGGAAGTTTCAGGGGGACCCCTTCTTTGATATTGATGACTGTATGGGTATAGGTAAGATTATAGATAACACTATCATAAAATATGGTATCTTTTTACTTAAGAATAGGAACCACATTTCATATCATAAGTTTAGAAAAAGAATTATTAGTTTTGATTAGGCCAAAAAATCAAGTAAAACTTTCCAGATGCCTTTTATTTCCAATTTCTTTTACAATGAGAATATACTTATAATCAGAAAAAAATTTAAATTTTGTATAAAAGTGATCTCTTATGTTTCTTAATTGAATTGGGCAGAGATAGTCATATGCCCAGATTAGTCTTCAAGACCAGGCTTAAAGAATGTAAGGGATATTTTAGATCAATTAGTTGATTGAGCTTTGATTTTTACCAAAGACATGTCACTGTAGGTTTCAAATGTTAAATGACTCTAAAATATGGCAGCCAGTGGGTCTTTCATCTGTAGTTCTGTAGAT
This sequence comes from Graphiurus murinus, assembly GCA_004027655.1. NCBI lineage: Eukaryota > Metazoa > Chordata > Mammalia > Rodentia > Gliridae > Graphiurus > Graphiurus murinus. The sequence goes on from PVLC010021578.1 coordinate 26,254, forward strand.
GTATTATTATTACAACATTGGAACATGAACTTTGAAAGAAAAATGTGTGAAGACATTAAATGTGTATGTTATTTAGTTAGGGTAGAAGCCTGGTGGGTGGTGAGATTTTTTTTTTCTTTTTTACCAGGAATTGCATGGCTAGTTAAAAACAGTCACTGGCTAGCTTTCTGCTTCAAAGGATATTCCTGGTGGTCTAGTACCGTATGTATTTGCATTTTCTAAGGTCATTCTGAGTCTAGCATAGGTCATCTTCTCCTTCTTTATTCTATTTTCTGAAACCTCGTCTTGGTTTTTCCTACTTTGACATGTCCCTATTCAGAGTTTTGGATATAATGCTGCCACAAACAAGCCTGTGTGTCCCCATTTGACATGTTTTATTTATTGATAATAATCCCTGTCACTCACACCACAAAGCAACTATGTGTGTAGGGAAAAGAGCACTGGGCTTGGCTCAGAGACAGGAATCTTGGATTCTACATGTCATTGAGTAAGCCTGTTATCCTCCTCTGGCCTCAGCTTTATAAAATGGGCATGGTAATAATCTTTTCAGAGGTTGTGGTTAGGGAGATGATGTACATATATGTTAGGATGAGGTTTGCTACATTTGATGTGAAAAAAGTAAAATAGTCATTTTTTAATTAATTATTTATTTGTTACTAATTGGTGCATTGTAATCATACATCTTTGTTAGGTACAAGCTAATAAAGGCATATAAGCACACATTTCTCATTTAACCCCTTCCCCAATTCCCACCCCACTCCCTTGCCCTCCCTCCTTCTCAAGTTCAGTTTAGTGATTGACTTTGATATATTTGTGAAAGTACATCATGTGTATTAGGGTGCCCCCCTACCCCCAGCCCGCCCCATCCATCACCTTCACTTAAGTCAACTTCTTTGCTTATCTAGAGTTTCTCCTTTTTCATCTGGAGTCCCTCTTATGCCCCATCTTCTCCCTAGCATACGCATATTAGGGAGAACATATGCCTTTTTACTCTTTGTGACTGACTAATCTCACTTAACATAATGTTTGCCAGTTGCATCCATTTCCCTGCAAATAACATGATTTTGTTCTTCTTTATGGCTGAATAAAATTCCATTGTGTACATATCCCATAGTTTTGTAATCCATTCATCTGTTGATGAACATCTTGGCTGTCTCCATAGTTTGGCAATTGTGAATTGTGCAGCTATAAACATAGATACATGTGCGTCAGTCTGATAATTTGGTTTCCATTCTTTTGGTTAGATACCCAGAAGTGGTATTGCTGGATCATATGGTAGGTTCATTCCCATTTGTCTGAGGATCCTCCATACTTTTTCCAAAGTGGTTGCACTAATTTGCAATCCCACCAACAATGTATTAGGGTTCCCACTTCTCCACACCCTTGCCAGCATTTATTGTTGTTTGTGTTTTTTATGATTGCCATTCTGATTGGAGTTAGGTGAAATCTCAAGGTAGTTTTGATTTGCACCTCTCTGATTGCTAATGATGTAGAACATTTCTTCATACATTTATTGGCCATTTGTATTTCTTCT
>PVLC010021579.1:0-27784 GCA_004027655.1 Graphiurus murinus
CCCCTCTGCCCTTGACCCCTATGAGAGAGATGCCATCACTTCAAACTAAAACCCCTGGGGAGCCCTCCTAATAGCTAGAGTGGTAGTCAGTGACGGGTAAGATCCCCTAAAAGATGGGGACAACCTAAGACAGGCACACTCTCAAAGGAGGAGCTACCCTCATAAAAAACAAAAAGGGGGAATTGTGGGGAAAGATCCCTAGAGAGAAGGCAGTAGCCCCGCCCAAAAATACATCAAAGATGGCACAGAGAGGGAGTGGCGAGGGTGGAGACCTAAGACTGTTTACCAGAGACCAGGATTAGACGAGGGATGTCTCCTCAGCGTGATCAAGCCATTGATAGGATCAGCCTTTTGGATTAGGCCAAAGAGGCGTGATCAAGATGACCTCTATACTGATTGGCCCTACAAGAAGACACTCCCCTCTCTCTGCCCTATATAACACCTTGCCCCTCATGTAATAAACGGATGAGTTCTCGATGCTCAGTCCCCGCCGTGTGTTCATTTCGGCGCGACCTTCCTTTTCCGCGGGGAACCCCCTCTCGGGGTAGACACTCCAGGGAGATCGGGGTAGGGGCCCCCTTTTCATCGAGAGGACCCCACAAGTTGTGTGGTAAGTTATTTTGGATTATATTAGTGAGAATGTTGACAATGTGAGACCAAAAACACAAGCAGTAAAAGCCAAAATGGACAAGCAAGACTAAATCAAAATTAAAAGCTCCTGTACAAGAAAGGAAATAATCAACAGAGTAGGCAACCTACAGAATAGGAGAAAATATTTTCAAATCTAATAAAGTTAATATCCAAAATATATAATGAGCTCCTATAGCTCAGTAGTAAAAAATTTTTAAAAATGAGATAGATTTATTGAAAAGTGGGAAAAAATACTTGAGTAGACATTTTCTTTAAAGCAGACATACAAAGGCATATATATATATATATATATATATATCTTAAAAGATACATATTTATATATACATATATTAAAAAATGCTCAATATCACCAGGGAAATGCAAATAAAATGCACAGTGAAAAGTCATCTCACATCTGTTAGCTTAGCTATTCTAAAACAATTCAGAAAATAGCAAGTGTTGACAAGATGTACAGAAAAAATAATTCCTGTACACTGTTAATGAGTAGGTGACTTGGTAGAAACATTATGGAAAGCAGTATAAACATTCCTCAAAAAAAAAGAAATAGAACTACATATGATCCAAAATATCACTTATGGGTATATGGGTATAGATTCAAAAGAATTAAAATCAGAATCTGAAAAAGATATACGCATTACCATGCTTATTAAAGCATTGTTTATAGTAGCTAAGATATAGAAACAATCCAATTGAAATATCTACCTTCTAATAAATGAAAAAAGAAAGGAAGTATATACATACAATGGAAGACTATTCAGCCTTTAAAATGAAAGAAATCATGTCATTTGTGATAGCATGAAAAACATAAATTATTCTAAGTGAAATAATCCAGGCACAGAATAACAAATACTTCATGGTTCCACTTATATGAGGTAGCTAAATAGTCCAAATCATGAAATCAGAGAATAGAAATTTAATTTCTATGGGCTGAAGGAATAGAAAATAGTAAGTTGCTGTTCGATAGGTACAAATTTTCAGTTATGCAAAATGATTAAATTCTAGAAACACTGTACAGCACTGTGCCTTTAATTAACAATAATGTATGTTAAAACTAAATATATGTTAAGATGGATGATCTCATGTTAAGTGTTCTTACCACAGCAAATAAAATAAAATAAGGAGATTTGAGCTGGGCGTGGTGGCACATGCTTGTAATCCCAGCATTTGGGAGGCTGAGACCGGAGGGTCTGGGTTCACGGCCAGCCTCAGCTACCTAGTGAGACCCTCCGCCACTTAGGGAGACCCTGTTTAAAAATAAAGAATAAAAAATAGGGCTGGGGGTATAGCTCGGAGGTAGAATGCCCCTGAGTTCAATCCCCAGTACTGCCAAAAAAAAAAAAGAGAGAAACTTAATCTCAAACAGGATAAATCATCTAAACAAGCTGAAGCCCAGATATATCATATTAAAATAGCTTAGAAGTAAAGAGAAGAAACAATATGAAAGAGGGCCATTTATTTTTCTTTGCAGTACTGAGGATGGAACCCAGGGACATTCTACCTCTGAGCTACACCCTCAGTCCTATTATATATTCTTTATTTTTGAAACAGTGTGTCACTGAGTTTCAGAGAGCCTCACTAAGTTGCTGAGACTGATGAGAACTGGGATTCTTTGGTCTCAGCCTCCCAAGTACTGGGATTACAAGCATGTACCACCACCCCCGGCCATTTTTAATAGTGAAAAAAATCTGACATTATTAGGTATAAATGTAATAAACCATATCAGAATGTATGCTGAAAATGGCAAAATGCTGGTGAAATAAATCCAAGATCTAAATAAATGGACATGCTATGTTCATGAATTGGAAAAAACACCATAATAAAGAGGTTATTTCTTCCTTAAGAGATCTACATATTAACACCTTATCAATTAAAATCCCAGTAGAGCTGGGTGTGGTGGTATATGCCAATAATCACATTACATGGGAGGCTGAAACAGGGAGACTTCAGGTTCAAGACTAGCCTCAGCAACTTAGAGAGACTCTCAGCTTTCAAGGAGACCTTGTTTCCAAATGAAAATTTTTAAAATGGGATGGATGGTGGTATAGCTTTGATGTAGAATGTCTCTGGTTTCCATCCCCAGTTCTACAAAAAAAAAAAAAAATCCCAGCATAATTTTTTTTGTAGACACACACAAGCTGATATTAAAAGTGTATGGAAAGTCACAGAAACTAAAATAGTTAATAGAATTTTGAAAACATAGAAATATAAAGTTTGAGAAATTTTATTACACAATTTTAAGAGTTACTCTAAAGCTAAAGTAAAAAGACAGTGGTATTAGTAAAAGAACACATGTACAGATCGATTGAACCTAATAAATGCAACACATATACACCTACATGAGTATGGCCATTTGATTTATTTTACAAAAGTACAAAAGCAATTCACTGGAGAAAAGATTATCTTTTTAGTTTATGTTGATTGTACCTTTAGTCATGAATATGCATAAAAATGAATGTCAACATAAATCTCATACCTTATACAAACATTAACTCAAAATAGACAGTAGATGTAAATGTAAAATCTGAAACATAAAACTCAAAATAATAAAATATCTTTGTGAGATCAAACAAAGAAAAGGGTTCTTAAAATTGACACCAATATTTACAAAAATAAACGAGAACTTGCACTTCATCAAATTTTAAACGTTTCCTCTGCCAAAGACACTGTAAAAAGAATGAAAATACTAGATAATGATATGTAAAAATATTCAGGTCACCCATCTGATTAAGGACTTTTATCCAGAATAAATATTTTTAAAATAACACATCTCTCTCACCAATGATATTTCATCCAACCCCCCCAAAACAAATCAGTAAAGATTCTTTAGGTCTAAAAAACACTATAAATCTAATGGATCTAATAGACATGTATAGAATATTACTATAAAAATAGCGAAATCTACTTTCTTATCAACTACAATTGTAACATTTTCAAAATAGACCATATTTTAAGACACAAATCAAATCTTAGCAAACACAAAACAGTCCCTTGTATCTTATTAAATCATAACGGAATACAGTTAGAAATCAACAGCAAGAAAAATCATAAGAATCACATAAACACATGAAGATTGAATAATACACTTTTGAATGATGAATGGATCAGGGAGGAAATTAAGGGAGAAATTTAAAAATTCCTAGAATCAAATTGGAATAGAGACAGCATACCAGAATCTGAAATATCAGGAAAGCAGTTCTTAGAGAAAAGTTAATATCTATCAGTGCCTACATAAAAAAGAAAGATCCCAAATAAATAATCCATTGATGTATCTCAAGGTTCAAGAAAAACAAACACAAACCATTTCCAAACCAGTACAAAGCAGGAAATAGTGAACATAAGAGCTGAACCTAATGAAATAGAACATTAAGAATAATTTAAAAATCAATGAAATAAGTTGGTTGCTTGAAAAAATAAACAAGATTGATAAACCCTTATCCAGTTTAACCAAAAGAGAGAGAAGAAGAAAATTAGTAAAATTAGAGATAAAAGGGGATATTACCACAAATAGCTCTGGAATTCAGAGGATCATTAGGGGCTACTTTAAAAAGTTCTATATCACTAAATTTGACAATATAGAAGAATATTTACACAATATGACCTACCAAAATTGAACTAAGAGGATATAGAAAACCTAAAAAGACAATAAAAATCAAGGTCATTGATGCAGTAATAATAATAATGATGAAAAAACAACAACTTTCCAATAACAGCAACAAAAATCCCAGGACCTGATGTATTTCCCACTAAATTCTACCAGAACACTAAGGAAGAAATAATGACAATACTCCTCCAATTATTCTAAAAAATAGAAGGGAGCAACACTCACAAATTCATTCTATGAAGCCAATACCACCCAGCTATGAACACATCAAGGGAAAAAAACCTATACATTAATATACCTGATGAACACAAATTCAAAAATCACTGAACATTAGCAGTTCATATTAAAACACATTAAGAAAATTGTACACCAAGATCAAGTTGGTTTCATTCTAGGGATGCCAACACAGTTTAACATATGCATATCAATAAATGTAATGTCTCACATCAATAGGAGAAAATAATTTGATCAGATCATTAGATGTAGAAAAAGCCTTCAACAAAATCCACCACCTATTAATGTTAAAAAAACTGAAAATATTAGGGACAAGAGGAACTTACCTAAACATAAAAAGGTCATATATGGCAAACTCAAAGCCAACACCTTATTAAAAGGAAGAACTGAGAGTATTTCCTCTAAAGTCAGTAACAAGACAAGGGCATCCACTATCACCACTGCTATTTGATATAGTACTTGGCATTTTAGCCAGAGCAATTAGGCAAGAGAAGAAAATGAAAGGGATAAAAATAGAAAAAGATAGAAGTCAAATTATCACTGTTTGCAGATTATCTGATTCTATCCTTAAAAGACCTTCCCCACTGCAAGAAAAACTCCAATAGAAGACTTCAGAGCTGATAAATAAATACGGTAAAGTAGTAGGATACAAAATCAACATACAAATTCAATAGCTTTTAATATACACCAATAATGAATTTGCTGAAAAAAATCAGGAAAGCAATTCTATTCACAACAGCCTCAAAAATTAAAATTCTTAGGAATAAATTTAACCAAGGAGGTGAAAGAACTCTATAATGAAAAATTTTTATTGATATGTTTATATTTATTTATTTACTATGGTACTGAGGATGGAACCCAGGGGAATTCTACCTCTGAGATCACTCCTAACCCTATTTTATTTATTTCAAAACAGGGTCTCACTAAGTTGTAGAGGGCCTCACTAAGATGCTGAGCCTGCAATCCTCCTATCTCCACCTTCCAAGTACTGGGATTACAAGCATGTGCCACCACACCTGGCTTATAATGAAATTTGCAGAACATTGAAGAAGGAAATTGAAGAAGGCACTAGAAGTTGGAAAGACCTCCTTAATATTGTTAAATGGGCATACTACCAAAAGTGATCTACAGATTCAATGAAATTCCCATAAAATTATCAGTGGCATTCTTCTCAGAATTTTTTTTAAAAGTCTTAAAATTCATATGGAAGAACAAAAGACCCAGAATAGCCAAAAACATTTCTGAACAAGAACAAAACTGGAGTCATCAGGTTACCCAACTTGAAATTATACTAGTATACAAAACTTCATTATACTGGCATAATAGACACACACACCAATGTAACAAAATGAAAAATACAGAGACAAATACACACAACTATTTTTTTGATTCTTGACAAAGATGTTAAAAACATACATTGGAGAAAAGAGAAGTATAATGGTTATTTGACTTGTAAAATTAATTGCTATGAGAGATACCTGGGATTAAGAGATTTATGAGTGTCTTGATGAGGATTTCCAGATATGATTGGCATATGGAAAGGCAAACTGAGGGAAAGTATGGAGAATTCTGATAATCCATCCTGTGAAGTGTTTAATAATATGTGCAAAGTGAAAGCATTCAGTGTTCCTAATTACATGTTACTTTTTAACATTTCTGTAAAATTAAGATACATAATGTTGACTGCTTGTTTCTGGACTCACTAAACAAAGTAACAAAGGGGGAACATGAGTTCAGTAATTCAATTTCTAAACTCTAGGCATATATAACCAACCGAAAGTCTTCTCAGTTCCCTTTATTTATTTATTTTTTGATATTAGGTATTGAACCCAGTGATATTCTACCTCTGAGTTACACACTTAGCCATTATTATTGTAATATTATTATTATTATTATTATTACTTTTTTATTTTCTGAGAGTCAAGCTAAGTTGCTGAGGCTGTCCTTTGAGCCTGTGATCCTACTGTCTCAGTCTCCCAAGCCCTGGGATTACAGGTGTGCACCACCACGCCTGGCTTCCTGATGTGCTTTGAAGGAACTCTTGTAGTCATCGGGCTGAAATTGCTGAAACCAAACACAAGACCTTATCCTTCAATTAGCTGAATTACAAGGTAAAATTTATTCTCAGCCTCAAAGGGTATCTGCAGCTAAAATGAGGGCATGGATTGGCAAAGAATGGGATCCTGTGAATTGGGATGGCGATATGTGTGGGCACTCTGAAGAGGCTGGAGACATTGAATTTCTACGTTCTGATGAGTTTATTTTGTCTGAAGAAGTAGTCTCTACATCCTTTTTAGAATTGCCTTCTCCACCCGTCCCTGAGGAAATCAATCTAGCATTGCCTATAAAAAATAAATCAAGATAATGCAAATACTCCTCCGGACTCACCCTCACCACCCACTTTTGCCACTATACCTATAACTAGAAGTAAATCTAAGCAAGCCCCTGGAGGTGAGGTACACAGTGTGATCCATGAGGAAGTATGCTACACTCTAAAGAAATTTCTTGAGTTTTCTAATTCATACAAGCCCAACTCTGAGGAACATATATGGGAATGGATGTTAAGGGCATGGAATAATGTTGTAGTCACAGTGTTAAAAAGGTATTAGTAGCTTATTTGGTTGTTTGACTGAGATATGGATCAAAATATGGCCTACTGTGAATGAACTGGAATTGTCTAATATCCCTTGGTTTTCTGGGGATGAAGGAATCAAAGGCTCAGAGAACTCGAAAGGCTAGAATATATTTGCCATGTAAGGCCTTCTTCACTACACTTGGAGGGTCCAGAAGATATGCCCTTCAGCAGTACTTTAAGAAACAGATTTGTGAAGGGAGAACCATTATTCTTGAAGAGCTTTGTCATTGTTGCTCATCTCTGTATGGGAGACCTTACAGAGGGAGCTGCAGCCACTGCAATGGGTAACTTAAATGCAATGGATATAATTGTAGGGGCCAAGTGGTGGCTTTCAACTACCAAAGACAAAGTGGTTATACTTAACCATATTGGGCAGCAAAGGAAAAACAATGAATAGAATGTCTTAACTCGTGTAGATCGATGACATTGGCTGATAAATCACTGTGTTCCTAGAAGTGAAATAGACAAGAAAGCTGCCAAATTCTTACCCAATTTATATAAGCAGAAAAAAAAATCCAGGGGAAATGTACAAAATTCTGCCTAGAATCATAACAGCAGGGTATCACAATCCCTCAACTAATTCCAAGATTGAGCCAGTTTGTGGATCCAGAACCCCTTGAATGAAGGGTACACCATGTCCCCTTGAGGAAGGACCCTGGTACAGAGTCAACAAGTTCTACGGTTAATCATTCTCCCATCCTTCCCCAAAGGAACCAGTGATCTCTCACCAGGGTAACTATATGTTCAGGAAAGGGAAGCAATCAGAACTTTTTGGATCTTCTGGACTCTGGCTTGGAACTGATGTTGATTCCTGGAGATCTGAAACATCATTGTGACCGTCTAGTCCAAGTGGGTGCTTATGAAGGTCAGGTGATCAAAGGAATTTTAGCAAAGGTCCAACTCACAGTGGGTCCAGTGTGCCCTTGAACTCATTTGGTGGTTATTTCATCAGTCCCAGAGTGTATAATTGGGATAGACACACTTAGCACTGGAAGAATCCTACATTGATTCCCTAGCCTGTGGAGTAAGGGCTATGATGGTGGAAAAGGTCAAGTGAGAGTCATTAGAACTACCTCTACCTTGGAAAATTGTAAATCAAAAACTTTATCGCCCACCTGAGGTATCACAAAGCTCTATCAAGGATTTGAAAGATGCCGGGGGTGATAGTTCCCATCCCCATTTAAATCCCCTATTTGGCCTGCGCAGAAGACAAATGGATCTTGAAGAATGGCAATTGATTCTCATAGACGTAACCAAGTGGTGACTCCATTTGCAGTTGCTGTACTAGATGTGGTTTCCTTGCTTGAGCAGATTAACACATCTCCTGGTTCCTATTATGCAGCTACTGATTTGGCAAATGCCTTTATCTCCATGCCTATCTTTAAGACCTACCAGGAACAATTTATTTTCAGCTGGCAAGGCCAGAAATACACTTTTACTGTCCTGCTTCTAGGGTCTATCAACTCCCTGTATCTTAGCTTAGTTTGTAGAGATCTTGATCACCTTTCTCCTCTACAAGATATCACAGTGGTCCATTATATTGATGACATTATGTTGACTGGACCAAGTGAGCAGAAGGTAGCAACCACTCTGTACTTGTTAGTGAAGTATGCCCGTGCCAGGGGATGGGATATAAATCCAACTAAAATTCAAGGGCCTTCTACGTCAGTAAAATTTCTAGGAGTCCAATGGTATGGGGCATGCTGAGATATCTCTTTTAAGGTAAAGGATAAGTTGCATCTAGTATCTCCTACAATCAAGAAAGAGGCACAACACCTGGTGGGCCTACATGGCCCTTTTTTATTATTGGTGCATTGTAATCATAGATCTTAGTTAGGTACAAGCTGGTAAAGGCCTACCTGGCTTTTTGAGGCAATACATTCCTCACTTGGGTGTGATGCCTGGCCTATCTACTGAGTGACTTGAAAAGCTGCTAGTTTTGAGTGGGGCCCAGAACAGGAGAAGGCACTGCAACAGGTCTAGGCTGCGGTGTAGGCAGCTCCATCACTCAAGCCCCATGATGCAGTAGATGTAATGGTACTTGAGGTGTCAGTGGCAGATAGGGATGCTATTTGGAACTTTTAGCAAGCTCTCCCATAAGTGAATCACAGAGGAGGCTGTTGGGATTTTGGAGCAAGGCCTTGCCATCATCTTGCATCTCCCTCTGAGAAGCAACTATTGACCTACTACTGGGCCTTAGTGGAAATTGGATGGTTGATCATGGGCTACTAATTTACCATGGAGCCTGAGCTATCTATCATGAGTTGAATGCCATCTGACCCATAAGCCACAACTTGGTTGTGCACATCAACAATCCATCATCAAATGGAAGTGATACATATGTGATCAGGTCCTGAAGGCATAACCATAGAAACATGTTCAAGGACAGCCATTTTGAAAAAAAAATACACTCAGATTCCATCACTGCATCCATGATTAAAGAGGGCATGGCAAGCTGGGCATGGTAGTACATTCCTGTAATCCCAGTACTTGGGAGGGTGAGACAAGAGAATCACAGGTTTGAGGTTAGCCTTAGAAACTTAGGGAGAACCTCAGCAGCTTAGTGAGATTCTGTCTCAAAATAATAAAAAAAAATAAGCAGGGTGTGATGACACATATATACCTGTAATCTCAGTACTTGGGAGGCTGAGATAGGAAGATCACAGGTTTGAGGCCAGTCTCAGCAACTTAGAGAGGATCTCAGAAGCTTAGTGAGATCCTGTTTCAAAAAGGAAAAAGAAAATGGGGCTGGGGGTATAGCTTATTGGTAGAATGGCCTTAGGTTCAATCTCCAGTACCACAAAAAGAGAGGGTATAACTACCATTTGTGCTGGTGATCTATCTTAGCACTCATTAATTCTGGCTTTGCTGGAGTAAAGGTTGGTGGCTTTCCCCCAGGTTTCAAAGGAAAGCCTGAGAGTCCGGGCAATGTGTGGCAGGGCCGAAATCCTTGCAAGCAAGCCCAAAGTGGGCAATTTGCAAAGCTGTGAGGGTGAAGCCAAAATTGCAAGAAAACGTCCAAAGGTTATGAAATACCTTAAATATGAAATTACAGCCAGGAAAGGCTGCAAGCTGTGTGCCATGGAGCCAGGCTAGAAGAACAAGTCCACCACCAATTACAATCAACTAGGCCACAGGGATGGGGCTGCCAAGGCTCTTTAGAGATTACATATCACATCCAAGTGCCCTGGAATCCAGAAGTGGAACTGCAAGGTCTAATGTTTGCCCTGCTGATTTTGGTCTTGTTTTCCATTTCTCCTTTCTAAAGCCCTGTCCTCCCTTTTGGAATGAAAATGTTTACTCTGTGCCATTGTACATTGGATGCATGTAACTTGCTTTTTATTTTTACAGGGGCTCACAGTCAAGAGTTTTCCTTGAGTCTCATAGGTGTATTTGGAGTGATGCTGGAATTATTAAAACTATGGGACTCTGGAAAAGTGACTAAATGCATTTTGCATTGTGAGATGGCTATGATGTCTTGGGGGGCAGGGGGCATGTTATAGTTTGGATTTAGAATGTCCCCCTGACCTCAAGTGGTTAACAAGGCAGCTAAGTTGGAGGTGGGACTTTGTTGCTGGGGAGGAGGCCCTGGGGACATGGCCAGGGACACTGTTTCCAAAGCAGGCTGCTGCAGCTTCCTGATCCTGTAGCTCTTTTCTCCCTCCTGCCACCATGAGGTGACAACAAGCTCTCTTATTCTCCTCTCTCTCCTTCATGCTGTTATGTGCTCATCTCTGTAGATAGGATCCAGCCTAACATAAACTGAAACCTCTGGAACTGTAAACCTCCAAATAAATCTTCCTTCCTCTAAGCTGTGATCATCAGGTGTTTTGTGTCATAGTAGTGAGAATTCTGACGAAAACAACATTCTTCTTTATTTCCATTGTGGAGTAGTAGTTAAATTTCCCCCTTGGTAATCTGGAGCAATCACTACCACCAACATCATAAATGCTTTCTTAGCCTGTTGACTCAGAAGAACGAGGAACACAAAGTGGCCAGGGGGAAGTCTTAATTTCCAGTTTAATGGAATTATTGTTTTTCCTCTGGGTACAAGCATTCCCCTCTCCATAACTAAGATCTTTAAGACCCCTCATGTTAAAGAACTAAGACTCAATGAGGTCTTTGTAGAAGGCAGAGGGAAAATAAAATGGGTAGAAGAAGGTAGTTATAATAACAAACAGAAACCAGGATTGTCATTGTTATGAGTGTATCTTTTCTATTTGAAGAATATGTTTGTGCTTTTGGTAATAGGGCCATTTTGACGATATTTATTCTGCCTCTCTGTAATTGGTCTGGATTTATAATGTTCCCTCTGTGATGTGAGAGCAGAGGCCATGTTCTCTCTTTCCACTTCCTACCATGCTTTCTGCCTTGGAGGCGGCCCTATGGACTAAAACTGCTGAAACTATGAGCCCCAGAAACCTTTACTCCTCTAAGTTGTTCTTGTAGGGTATTTTGGTCACAGCAATGGGAAAGCTGACTAAAACAATAGGAAACAAAGTAGACTTCAGATAAATGAGGAGAGAGACCAGTAGAATACTGGAAGAGGATTGAGGAAGGAAGGTAGGAAGGGGAAAAGGGGGAATTGATAAAGAAAACGGTTCAAAAAATACTGCATTAGGCATCAGGCTACCAACACATGAGTTTTTTTTTTTTTTTTTGTATACATGAGATTTTTTCTTGTTCACATATCCAAACTTTAGTACCACTGCTTGGTATTTACTGAAAACAAAGAGAGCATACTTTAGAGAAACATGCATTCCCACATGTTTATTGCATCACGATTTGCAATAGCCAAGTTATGGAACAAGGTTAGGGGTGCATCAACAGATGGATGGATAAAGAAAATGTGGTATACATACACAATGAAGTTTTATCCAGCCATAAAAAAAGAATGAAAGCATGTCATTTGCAGGAAAATGGATGGAACCAGAAAGCCTCAACTTAAGCCAGACTCAGAAAGACAAGTGCCATATGTTTTCCACCATATGCTGAAGCCAGAGAGAAAAAACAAAAAAAAATTTCTTGTGAAAATAAATAAATGGGAGACCATTAGGGTAGGGAAAGGGAAGCAGGGAGTGGAGAGGGGAGAGCAAGGGGAAGTGTTGGGTAATGAAATTAATCAAATTATATGGAGGTAAGAATATGGCACAATGAAACCAAGTATTCTGTATAATTAGTATGCATTAGTAAAAAACATCATTAGTTATCAGACAAATGCAAAATGAGACCTCAATGAAATACATACACTAGTTCAACTGAAATAGTTATAATACCAAATTCTGGTGGATATAATGATGAGAAAGTGACTAGAGGATTCAGGTGATGACAACCTGAAATGCATAAAATTTTCATCAAACTTTCTTATATTTTACCCACTGATGATCATTGCCTGAATCTGTTACTTCATTAGAGGTTGTAAAATTGTGATTTGTTATATTTATTAATTGTACTTCTTGAAAAAATAAAAGAACTTTCTGTCTTCAAACTGGGCCTATTTGGTTGTCACAAAATAATTTGTACAAGAAAAGTGGCATAAAATGTTTTTTTTGTTGTTGTTGTTTCTGGGATTTTTTGTTTGTTTATTTTTTGTGCCGTGGATTGAACTCAGGGGTGTTCTACATCTGAGCTACATTCCCAACCTCTGTTTCTGTTTTTGAAACAAGGATCTTGTTAAGTTGCTAAGGGTCTCCCTAGGTTGCTGAGGTTGACCTGGGACCTGTAATCCTCCTGTTTCAGTCTCCCAAGTACTAGTATTAGAGGCCTGTGCCACCACATAAAATGGTATCCAAATGAGTTTTCTCTGTGGGAGGGGGAGGATCTCTATTATAACCTTACTCACTTCATGAATTTTTATGTATTTGATGTTTCCATCATTCAAAGTTACTATTATTTTTATGCTTCTGTGTACTTTTGACATGATCATGTTAGTCTTTGATGGTTTCCCTGCTTTCTGAAACAACAAAGTGACATGATCTTATCTTATTTCCTATTGAAATCTGAAATTAGTTATTCCCCTCAAAGAGTCCTGGTACCATTTTGTATAGGACAGAATTTATAGACTTTTGTATGTCCTCTTGTATTTTTATTGTAGGCTATTTTAAAGGAAACACTGTATTCTTCAATGTTACTTTAAATTGGTTTTTAAAATAATTTCTTGAACAACAATGGAGAAAGGTAAAAATATATATTTGGAGCCAGGCACAGAGGTATATGCCTATAATGCCAGTCAGTACTTGTGAGGCCGAGACAGGAGGTTCGAGGCCAGCGTGTTTTAACTTAGTGAAACCCTGTTTCAAAGTAAAAGGTAATAATAATAATAATTTAAAAGGTCTGGGAGTGTAGCTCAGAGGTAGAACACCCCAGGGTTCAATCCCCAGTAAAACACACACAAGCTGGGCGTGGTGGTTCATGCTTGTAATCCCAGTACTTGGGAGGCTGAGACTGGAGGATCTGGGTTCACGGCCAGCCTCAGGTACCTAGTGAGGTGCTCCTTAACTTAGTGAGACCCTGTTTCAAAATAAAGAATAAAAAATAGGACTAGGGGTGTAGCTCTGAGGTAGAATGCCCATGGGTTCAATCCTCAGTACCACAAACACACACACACACACACACACACACACACACACACATTTTGGGCTTATGATGCTTATACAATTATAAAACCAAACAACAGCCAACAAATCTAATAAATTAACAGCATTATCTTAATGTTATGCATTACATTGTTTTGCTGAGACTAAATTGCATCTCACCACGTGAATTTGACTCTGCTGTAGTATATTGAGTATGGTTTGCCTTATTGTATGCTATGGGATGACACACTTCCCCCACCATTCTACCTAAGAAGTCATTTTATATACAGCATATCCAGTAGATCCATGCAATTTACAAATGGAGTCTGACTCTTTTTTTTTTTCAAATTATCCTAGAACAAATATAATAGTACAATCTAGTGTCCATGCACATGCCATACAAACACAACTGTGATGGTTGATAATGTGTGGCAGTATTCAGTTATAAGGTGGTCTTCTGGAAGACACATAATACGAATATATTCATTTATTTTGGATTACCTCCTCAGGGCTTGTCTACAAGGTTACAGTAAAAGCAAGAAGGCGAAGAGCGTTTTCACAGAGAAGGCTCAAAATAAGGAAAATATAGTTAATTACACACAAACTCTGACTCAATAGTCACACGAGGAAGGTAGAAGAATATTTGGTTCCTAAATATGCCATAGCAAACCACTGTTAGTCGGCTAAGAGCACCCAGGAAGCAGAAGGAGTGATGTGAACAAGCTAAAGAACAAAGCAACCGGGCATGGTGGCGCTCGCTTGTAATCCCAGCATTCGGGAGAGTGAGACTGGAGGATCCGGGTTCTCGGCCAGCCTCAGCTACCTAGTGAGGCGCTCCGCAACTTAGTGAGACCCGGTTTCAAAATAAAGACTAAAAAATAGGGCTGGGGGTGTAGCTCGGAGGTAGAATGCCCCTGAGTTCAATCCCCAGTACCCCCCTAAAAAAAGAACAAAGCAAGCTATAAATTAATGATATAGTCTACAGCATCTAATTAATATTGGTCTTGCAGCTAACACGAAACCGCAAAATCTTAAATCAGAGATAGAAAACAATACAATTTTTAAAAATGTAGCATAAGCTGCCATCTTTAACACTTCTTCTTCCACATAGTGGTCAGTTTCCTCTTTCATTTTTTTTTTCTTTTTTCTTTCTAGGACACCAGCACGAGGCCAACCGACGCCACGGCCCGGGCCTACAATGCGCGGGCGGGCGGACGAGCGCGCGGAATGGCCCGGCCCCTCAGTTTCCTCTTTCAAATAAATATTGAAAGGACATATGTTGGATGGTCTCCCCCGTTGATGCCCAGCTAGGATTCCCACAAATCTCCTTCTGTCCTTGCCTGGGTGTCATGACTTCTAGGAGGAACTGACAGCAATGTTGAAGCAGAGGAGTGAGATATAAATTTTGTTTGTTTTGCTATACAAGTGAACACTGGTGATACAGACTTTACATCATAAAAGATATCAAGTTGAGTTGAGACGTGTAGACTT
The DNA here is from genome assembly GCA_004027655.1 of Graphiurus murinus. Classification (NCBI taxonomy): domain Eukaryota; kingdom Metazoa; phylum Chordata; class Mammalia; order Rodentia; family Gliridae; genus Graphiurus; species Graphiurus murinus. The sequence goes on from PVLC010021579.1 coordinate 15,188, forward strand.
GTAGCAGAGAAATGAATCTAAGGCTATTACAACAGTCCTATTTGGCCGGGCATGGTGGCACACACTTGTAATCCCAGTACTCTGGAGGCTGAGACAGAAGGATCCGGGTTTGTGGCAAGCCTCAGCAATTTAGTGAGGCCCTCCGCAACTTAGTGAGACCTTGTTTCAAAATAAAGAATAAAAATAGGAGTGGGGGTGTAGCTCGGAGGTAGAATGTCCCTGGGTTCAATCCCCAGTACCACCCCCCCCCAACAAACAAACAAACAAACAAAAAGACTCCTCAGCCGAGAGTGGTGGCACACGCATGTAATCCCAGCATTTGGGAGGCTGAGGCGGAAGGATCCCGGGTTCTCAGCCAGCCTCATCTACCTAGTGAGGCATTCTGCAACTTGTTTCAAAATAAAGAATAAAAAATAAGGCTGGGGAGCCGGGCGTGGTGGCGCACGCTTGTAATCCCATCATTTGGGAGGCTGAGACCGGAGGATCCGGGTTCGAGGCCAGCCTCAGCTACCTAGTGAGGCACTCCGCAACTTAGTGAGACTCGGTTTCAAAATAAAGAATAAAAAATAGGGCTGGGGGTATAGCTCGGAGGTAGAATGCCCCTGAGTTCAATCCCCAGTACCGCCAAAACAAACAAACAAACAAACAAACAAACAAACAAAAAATAGGGCTGGAGGTGTAGCTGGGAGGTAAAATGCCCCTGAGTTCAATCCCCAGTACTGCAAAAAAAAATAAATAAATAAGGCTGGGGGTGTAGCTCGGAGGTAGATTGCCCCTGAGTTCAATCCCCAGTACCGCCAAAAAACAAACAAACAAACAAAACCCCACAAACAACAACAACAAACAACAAAACAGTCCTCTTTGGGGAGAGCCTCGACTGTAGTGAAAATGGAGTGGGGAGTCTTCATTTGATGATTATTTATTTTGGGATTTGTTGAGTAAAGGAACACAGAAGAACAACTTAGCAAATGTTGCAGTAACGCAACTAAGAAGGAATGTGAATCTGAACAAAGTAAGAATGAGAAAAATAAATGAATGTCACAGATATTATGGAAGTAGAATTCTCAGGGCATTGGGATTGACCAAATGTTTGGAGAAAAAGGAGGAAGGACAATCTTCAGGTTTGAAAAATTATCTACCTTAGTGTACCATTCACAAAGGTGGTTCATGTAAAATTCCTATATGTTTTTTAGCTTTCTTCTTTTTGTTTTCTGTTGGAATTGTCACTAGAAAAAAGACCATTAAGTAGTATTTGCCAGGGTATAAATCAAAGAAACATGTCATGTATGGGAGTGTACTTACAAAAATACCTTTCTTCATCTAGGAAGGGAAATAAAAGTGTAAATAAATGATAGCTACCAGGGTGGGCAAACTATGGTGCACAGGCAGATCTGGACTGCTGCCTATATTTTTTATGACCTGCAAACTAAGAATAGTTTTTACATTTTTAAATAGTTGAAAATTTTCAAGAAAGAATATTTTTCATGACACATTAAAATGAAATACAACACAAATGTCAGTGCCCAGGAATAAAGTTCTCCTGGAGTGCAGCCATGCTCATTTGTGTAGGTATTGTCTGTGGCTACTCTAGGATTATGTTGGCAGAGCTGAGTAGTCGTGACAGAGACCTTGTTGCCCTTGAAAATATTTTTTGGGGGGTTAGGGGTGTAACTCAGTGACACAGTACTTGTCTAGCATGTGCAATGAGTCCCTGGGTTCCATATTCATCACCACAAAAAGGTTTTAAAAATTATTTACTACAGTTGGGTATGGTGGTGCATGACTGTAATCCCTGTACTTGGGAGGTTGAGACCGGAGGATCGCAGGTTCAAGACCCGCCTCAGCAACTTAAGACTCTCAGCAACCCAGCAAAATCCTGTTTCAAAAGTAAAAAAGGGCTGAGGGTATACCTTGGAGGTATAATCCCTCTGGGTTTGAATCTCAGCACCACGAAAAGTTTTAAAAAATTGTTTACTATTTATTTACAAAACTTAAGTACTGCTACCTCCTAGGCTAGTATGAGCCAGGTATTCTCCTGGGGCTTTCACATCGCTCCTTCTCTACTTTTTCTCAAAACCTCTGTTAGTAAGTTATAGAGACATGTACATTGTCTAATCTAGAACAATAACAGGTTTTATTTAGAATTCAAGTCATTTACATGAAGGTAATGAGTGAATTTTTCTCAAAGGATTGTATCTTTCCCCTGCTGAAATGCCGCTATTATTCCAAATGGTCACACAAATTAAAGCTAAAGCCTCAGAACATAAGAGCTTTGCAAATGCCATCTAGTCCCCACCTACCTTTCTGTCACATCTCTCCCTCTTTTCTTTCTCCACCCCTCATCCAGTGAATTTCTCACTGTTCTCCTTCCATATGCAGACAGAAGCTGAAAGTGACACATTCAAGGAATATTTAGTGTTCACTTCATTAAGGTCCCTCTTCCACCTTCCCCTTCCATGCTTTTCTTCGCTCTCCTTCACTTTCTTCATGAAATTGTCTACCATTATGAAACGTAAAAGGAATGAAGGGAAGAAGGGGGGGCGACTGCAAAACACACAGGTTTTACTAGTGGAGAGGCATACCTCTTATCTCTCAGACCAGCCTCATTTGCCATATCCTCGAGGGTAGGGCCGATCATTATTATTATTATTATTATTATTATTATTATTATTATTATTATTTATTTTTTAACGCCATCCAGCATCTATTAAAGGTTCAGCTCGTGATCATTCGATTCCCCCCTCCCCCTCTCCGTCTCCCTCGGGAAACCTGGAAAACAAAATCTTCCCACGGAAACTCCTCACGGGCGCGCTGGGCTCTGGGCTTGCGCACTGGGACGCGGCCGGCGCCGCAGCCCCTTCGCGAAGATCGCAGGGTCTCGGAGCCCGAAGCCAGCGCGGGCTTCCCGATCTCACGCACGCGCGCGTGCGTGCGCGCCCCCCCCACCCGCCCGTGGCCCCCTACCCTGCAGCAAGGGGAGCGTGACGTAATGCAACCTCAGCAGTCAGCCGCGATATAAAGGAGGACAAGGAGGCGCGCCTCCCAGACGCAGAGTAGCTTGTGATTGGCTCGGGCTGCGGAACCTCGGAAACCCTAATGTGAGGACCTTACGGTTCCACAGCTGCCGCCCCCCGCGGCAAACCAGAGCTCGGTCACAGTCCGACTGGCGGCGGCGGCGGCGGCGGCGGCGGCGGCGGCGGCAGGTAAGGAGGCTCGGGAGGGGAAACTGAAGGGACGCGGGCACGCGGCGCTCCGCGGCTCGTCGGTGAGGGGAGGAGAGGCTCACACCCCGCCTCGAATGTGGGGAGAAGGGAACAATGGAAGTGGCGTCTAGCCCCTCCGCGTTCCCTCAGCCGCGAGCGGACGGTTTCCCTCGGCCGTTCGCGGCGGCTGGAGGCAGGGAGGGCAGGAAGCGCCCCCCGCCGCCAACCCTGCTCGCCCGCCCGCCACAGCCCCGGGGAGCCCGAGCCGTCGTTGAGGCCGTCGGTAGTTTCAGGGGACGGGAAAATGGCGGAAAACAAAACGATGAAGTGAAGAATGCGGCGTCCCCTTGACATTTTCCCTCGGCGACCAGCCGATCTCCCTCTCCATCACGCCCCCCGCCGCGGCGCCCCAGTGTCCCCCCCCACCCCCGCCCCCCGCCACCGCCGCCAAAGGGAACCTTGGGGATCGGCAGGCGAGGGAGGGCGGGCGGCGTTGGCGAGGAAGCGGTGCCGAATCGGGCATTTTCGGGACGAGGGAGCCGGCGGAGCCCGGCGGGGGTGTGCGTGTGTGCCGTGTGGCAACTGTCGCCTCCGCTAAAACACCACCATTTTGGTTCTCGGCTGTCTCCCACGTAGCAGGGCCGAGCGAGCGGGAGGAGGCTGAGGGGCTGGGCAACGCGGAGACCGCTGCACCAGTGAGGGGAGGGAGGAGGGGAAGGGGTCGTCTGGTCAGCTCTGTCTCTTCGCCGCCGCGAAGGCTCCCCTTCGGTTTTGGATCCAGTCGGATGGGTAATGTCTGAAAGGGCACGTGTGTGCGTTCCGCTTGCAATGATTGAAACTTGGCATGGTCGTGGGAAAGGGAGACTTATGCGGGAAGAGGGCTGCGTCCAAAGCTGCAATACTGCTACTTGCCAGGGCTCCTTTGTCTCCCATCTGCAAATACTACTTTCGCATTCTCTCGCTCTGCCGCGTTACCCTTTCTCTTCTGTGCTTCACCCTATTGACATCACCGGGAAGCTTGGTCCTGAATGAGCTATGTTTAGAGCAGAGAGATGCGAGTGAAATTCTATTTTTGTGATTTCTGCTCCCCGTGCTTTGACGGAGGGATGTTTACTTGAAGGCTTCCTTGGTAGGTTACCTCCATTCAGTAAGGATATGAGACACTCTTGAAAAGAGGGAGAAGCCTAGCTATTTATTGGTTATTGAATACTTAACACGTTGCTGTTCTCTGACCTCATTTATTATTGATCTTATAGAAACTGCCTATATGGGAAAACGGTGCTCCAGTTTATTTATTTGGTATTCATACGGTGTGATCTTGCCCATAATTGTTGCACTGTGTGTTGTAATTTTTACACTTCATTGAGTCCTAAGGCGGATTTTTTTTTTCCATATGGATTTGGTAAGGATAAACCTTGCCCTTGGTTCTATTATACTTCCTAAAATAAGGTATTGTTAGTGATTTTTAAAATGTGCCTCGGAGAATATTTTGGTGTAATCAAGCGGTTAAATTCTAAGTGTAGTAACATTGCTCATGTCATAGTAGATATTTCCTTTGGCATCCCTTTGGTTGCTTTTTAGATAAACACAGATTTGAGCACATGAGCTCTTCCCAACCTCACCCTACAAGTTGAAGTATAAAGAAAAACATTCCTAAGTTGTGTAAGAATTTTGGTTTAAAATGTTTTAAAATATCTAATTTTGGATCTATTTGTACAATAGGTAAAAGAGTGTTTTCACAGAGAAAATAACATAACTCAGAAGGAAAAATAAGAAATTGCTGCAGATTTTACTTTGCAATGTATAAGAAAATCTACAATTTCCTCAAGCCACTCATATAAAGGTGAATGACAAATTACTTAAGTATCTTATTTAGCAATTTAATTTTAAGACATTTATAATTGTTCTGTTATGTGATGAAGAAAGCAACTGATCGAATTAAAGTTCAAATAGTACACTGTTTTAAGTGTTAAAATAAGTATATATGACATTTGATTATTTACCTGCATGAACATACAGGTAATTTATTCTGAACTCTCTTGGCCTTTTGATCTCATTTCGCGTGACAGCAAGGGAAAAATCGATGTGGTTTTGAAAAAGAACTTATAAAAATACGTAATTTTTGCAGTTACAGATAATTTCATGAGTACTTTAATAGAAATATATACATTATATACATCTCTAATGATGATAATTATTTACCCTCTGGGATTTTTTTTGCCTCTTGTATATGTATAGAGCTCTTAGCCATGGAAAAAAATAAAAGTCCTTAGTAATATCCCAATACTTAAGAATAGATATTGTTTAACGTGGTAGCTTTGTAAAACTTTCCTTAAAGATGTAACCTTATCTTTTGTGTAGTGTAGCCCAATTTGTTAAACACTCAATGAAAGTGTGATAAATGCTTTATAAAATTGGTTGATTTATTTAGAAATTTATGTTTTGAAGGGGAGATACACATATGTAATTATAAGTAATATATTGACTGACAGCATCTGGCTTTATGTTCCATACTGTCTGATGATCTTACATAGGATAAATCATTTGAAGTGAAATAGATTGAGTCTTTGCTTTCTAAGCCATGATGAAGCTAGCATGATTTTATTAATCACTAATGAAAAAATTCAGTTGCACAATTACAAGAAAATGATATGCTGAAAAACCAATTTGCTAAATGTTTGTATGTGATTGATCTTATCTTTACCATATTTAGGAAGCAGACATGTTTCATGAGTCCTCAAAACTGAGACAAGAGAATATAGTAGAGTGAGGCCAGAAGTCCTTACTGGTTCAAAGAACTCCAGGGAAACTGGGATAGAACATTTTACATTATAAGTAGAACCCCAGGAGCCAGAGGTGAATACAAGTTTATCTGCAGAGCTCCGCTACAGGGCTGATCTGGGTCTGGAAGAAATGGATGAGAGCCACTGGATGAAATTCACTAATACTAGACATCTGAGTCCTCTAGTAATGTATAAATATCCCATCTATTGTCTGTTCTCATCTTATTCTTTCTTTTCTTTTATAACCTGTATTTTAACTGGAACTTCAGTGCTGCAGTTTTGTTCTTTTGCTTGCTTCTGTCACTCTCTATTGCTCATCACCCTTACTGTTCTTTATTCTTCATTATCTTTCATTTACTTCCACCTACCCTTCCTTTTATTTATGGTTGTGTCACATAAAGCATCTAATCAAGGTTTGGGGGCTTTTTGTTTTGTAATGAGCTTTGCACACCTGGTTGAGAGGCATATTTTCAATTGCATTTTTTTCTCAAAACATCTGACTTTGGTCTAAATGTATTTAAACTCTTTAAAACCATTTCTTTTATAGGTATTGGTGAATGATTTTTTCTAAGTATGGATTCAGGTGGTGGAAGTCTTGGATTACACACATCGGACTCTAGAATGGCCCATACCATGATTATGCAGGATTTTGGTAAAGCATTTTCTTTGGTGTATTTTTTTTTTTCTTTCTTAAAGTAAGAATGTACTAAAAATAAGAAATAAAGAAGAGGAAAATTACAATAAAACATATCATTTTACTACAAAAATAAATTTGTCAGGGGTCTACTTAAATCATTCCTATACTTTGTTGGAAGTTTAAAGTTAGGAAACGTGGAGCATAGAGGTAATATGTTACTGTAATTAAACCTCAGGTTGCATAAATAAGTGCAAAATTATGTCATATTCTGATGGTATATTTCAGTTCTTACACGTAAGAAATGTTAAATTGGATTTCTAAAATACATTTCAAATTGTATTTTTTAGTAATGCTAGAAAGTGAAGGACTTACATAAATTCGAAGAAGTTAAATGCTTATAAAGTGATACAAAAAACATGCACTTGGTAATTAATTATATTCTGATGCTTTTTCCTCAGAAAGTTATTACCAGTAGCATACATTTTTCTTTTAAAGAAGACCCTACTTTTGTGACCAAGTTTTTAGCATCTTAACCGTAGTCATTTGGATGAAGATGCTAAGATTACACTGATTAACAACAAAGAAACTGAACTTAGGCAGGGTCACTCCCTGAACCTAGAGGTATCTGAAATAAAGTAGGCAGGAATGAAATCATAATTGAAGATCAGAGTGGAGTGAAAGCAGAGAAGACAAATGAAAAATTGGGATGGAAAGTAAACAGGAAACATGAGGTAATATCGAGCTGAATTAATGATGGGGAACTAGAACTAGTGATGCTTTTCTCAGTTAAGAAAATGCTAGTACTGTTCTGAGATAATACGGTTGAAAATGTCATTTGAAGCCCACAGTAATGAGAATCAGAGTAAGTGGATTCTAGTCTTTCTAATACTGTTAACTAGCTATGTAAACTTGGTTAAATGAATGACTGAATTCAGTTTTATAATGAGGGGTTGGATTGAATAACATTTTAATATCCTCTCTAGTTCTGTGAATCTTTGATATTTCTGTCAGATGAGTAACGTTGGGCACATAAAAATTGAATATGGTAAGGATTGAAATGCCTTAGTTAATTGGTGATATAGAATGGAATCATAGATTTATCCTCCTAAATGATAAGTAGTAGATGATTTAGAAATGATTTTGTATGGAAAAAACACAGGACTAAATTATAGAGGAAAGATAGCAGGGTTAAAAAATAAAAGATTGAGCTGGGCGTGGTGGCGCATGCTTGTAATCCCAGCATTCGGGAGGCTGAAACTGGAGGACCCCGGGTTCCCCGCCAGCCTCAGCTACCTAGTAAGGCACTCCGCAACTTAGTGAGACCCTGTTTCAAAATAAAGAATAAAAAATAGAGCTGGGGCTATAGCTCAGAGGTAGAATGCCCCTGAGTTCAATCCCCTGTACCGCAAAAATAAATAAATAAATAAATAAATAAATAAATAAATAAATAAATAAATAAATAAAAGATTGCACATGTCCTTATGAATTCTTAGCTCAAAAGTTGATAGATTTAGAATATCAAAATACTTTAATTTTAGTACAGTAAGAAATTTTGGTTGAAATGTCAACTTTACCTTTTAAAATAGATATTGTAAAAATTGAAATAATACATTTTTTGCATTTACTGTAAAGTAGCACCTACCCTATAGCATTTGGTAAAGTGCTAGGACCCCCTTCACTCATGAAGGTGTTTCTTATTGGCATGTGAAGTGTGATTTCTTCCGAAGGATGAAAATTATCTGACTGGTGCTGGTGAATACTTACTTGGTGTTCCTCTTACTTTCCATTGTTCTTCCTTGATGTCTTGAGGTATAATTAGTCCTTTATTAAATCTAATGCTTTTATTCACTTTAGTTGCTAGGGAAGTAGAACATGTATATTGAAATATTTTATATACAGGGTTTTCTTATTTATTGAGATATAATTCATATAACATTCACCCATTTTAAAGTATACAATTTGATAGTGATAATTTTTTATATATTCATAGAATTGTGCAACCATCTACACTGTCTAATGTTAAAACATGTTATCTTTTATCTCCTTTTTTGCAATACTGGAGATTAAATCCCAGGGATATTTTACCTCTGAGCCACACCCCAGCCATATTTTTTTTTTTGAAACAAGGTCTCACTAAGCTACTGAGGGCCTCACCAAGTTGCCACGGGTATGGTGGCACACACCTGTAATCCTAGTACTTAGAAGACTGAGACAGGAGGATCTAAAGTTCAGAGCCAGCCTCAGCAGCTTAGTGAGGCTTTCATCAACTTAATGAGACCCTGTTACCAAAAAAATATATAGTAGGGCTGAGAATATAGCTCAGAGGTAGAATACCCCTAGGTTCAATCCCCAGCACCACAAAAAGAAAAAATTTAATTCTGGTAACTTAGATTTCTTCTAAAGCAGCCCCTGCGCTTAGTTAAACTTTCTGAATTCTAAAATTTTATTGAAATTAGGTTCATTCTCTTTAAATTTTTCTTGGTGTCAAACTTAAATATTTGTAACCCATAAATTAATGATATTTTTTGCAACATAAAGTTTACAGATAGAGCTATGGGTCAGGATCTCTAAATTCCATAAGCTTCTTGATTGGGAGTATGGGATGGCTACTATATAGAGAATCTGAAATATTAATTTAGAATTTATTATATTGATTTCTTTTGATAGTTAAAATTTTAAATTTTATAACATTGTGCTTTGTGTAGTAAGTTTGCTAGTTTCTCAGTATCACAGTTGTCCTTGGAATCTGTGACATTTAATTTAATAGTAAGAATTGAATGTTGCAAAAAGTCTATATTGGTTTGGAATTCAAGTAGCAAAATAGTAGTATAATACACATCCAACAAATAACAAATTTTATTTATCACTCTGGTGAAGTTCTAGATATTCACATTAAAACGAAGGAACTAGAATAAAATGGGAAATACTTGAAATCAGGACTTGTTTCTTACTATTATCTGGTTATCTCGTTAATTTCACACTTTTTAAATGATTTTTCTTGTCTTTTATAATTTCAAAAGCTAGTAAGAAAAGTCAATACCATGTATTACTTTTTACTAAATATTTTAAAATTTAAATGAATTTCTAGGTGAAAGGTCTTTTTACTCTTTCCCTCAAACTATTCCTCTAGTAGTGCCCCACTTAGTTGAATCTACAAATCTCTTTAAAAATCAGTGTCTAGGGTAAGTAAATAAACTATCTTCCTAGGAAAGTGGAAAAAAGCTAGTCTGCCGGGCGTGGTGGTGCACACTTGTAATCCTGGCATTTGGGAGGCTGAGACTGGAGGATCTGGGTTCGCAGCCAGCCTCAGCTACCTAGTGAGGCACTCCGCAACTTAGTGAGACCCTGTTTCAAAATAGAGAATAAAAAATAGGGCTAGGAGTATAGCTTGGAAGTAGAATGCCCCTGAGTTCCAATTCCTAGTACCGCAAAAAAAAAAAAAAAAAAAAAAAACTAATCTGGAGCTATATAATGAGTTTGAGTCCCAGTTTGAATCATGGGAAAGCTCATTTAACCTCTCTAACTCTCTAAACCATAGTTTCTCCATATTTAAGGATGATAATAAGTGGAATGCAGGGCATATGCCTGTAATCCCAGTACTTGAGAGGCTGGGACAGAAAAAATACAAGCTTGAGGCCTGTGTAAGGTGATTTAGCAAAATCCTGATTTAAAAAATAGGCACGGTGGTGCATTACTGTAATCCCTATATTTGGGAGGCTGAGACAGTAGGATTGCAGGTTTATAGCCAACTTCAGCAATTTAGTGAGGCCCTCTGCAACTTAGTGAGACCCTGTTTTAAAATAAAAAATAAAATAGAGCTAGGTGTGGTGATGCATGCCTGTAATCTCAGTATTTGGGAGACTGAGACTGGAAGGATCACAAGTTTGAGTATAGCCTCAGCAAGTAGTGAAACTTCACCAACCTAATGAAACCCTGTTTCAAAATAAGAAAAAAAAAATAGGCCTGGGGTGTATACAGCTCAGACCCCAGTACCACAAAAAATATTTTAAAAAAATTAAATAGGGCTGATGTTGTAGCTCAGAGATAGAATGCCTTTGGGTTCAGTCCCCAGTACCACAGTCAACCAATCAATCAATAAATGAATGAATGAATGAAATAAAATAAAAACTAAAAACATCTTGGGTATATGTAGCTCAGTGATAGAATGCCCTGGGTTCAATACTCAATACCATAGAAAATAAAATGACAGTAATACCCAGCTTATGCAGTTATTCTAATGATTAAATGAGGTATTAGCCAGTTGTTTGGTTCATTGTCAGTGCTTAGTAAATACAGCTAGTGTATATCTAAATAGATGATTTTGTTTAGGAATCCAATAGAATCTAACATATGAACTGATAAAAAAATCTTGGAATTATCTTGGATCTTGGTCTAAGTAATCTGAAGTACCCTGTAGTGGACTCATCAATTCTTCTAGGATCCTTAAAATCATTTGTTTCTGGATAAATAGGCATATTTAGATTTATTTTGGTTTAGATCTGGTTTATTTTGACTTATAAGTTCCCACTAGATGCTTGGTGTATTTAAAACCATTTATTACATCTTCTTAGAATCCAGTGAAATTAATCGGAACCAGGCAAGCATGAGCATTATTCTATCATTTCATCCTTCTCTGTAATCTATCCCCAGGGACCAAACTAACCTCCACCAATGCTCCACAAATGCATGGGATTTCCTATATTTTTAAATATTTGATTTGTGAAAATATTTTATGAAATAATTTCATTATATATGTATAATTACAGTACTATGAACTTTATAGGCATAATATTTATTTTTTCTTGCTAAACTATTATATTTCCAGGTTGGTTGAATGCTAATTTTAAAATTCCACCCCTCCCTATCTTAGAAATTGCCAGAGGAATAATAAATGAATAAAAAGTACTTGTTTTGTACCTATTGCCTTTGTCTATGAAATTTGCAGGATCCTGGTGGTGAACTTTTGAGGTAATTTGGTGGTTTAGGTGAGAGGCTGAGAATGGTGAGGATTCAGAAGAACTGAAATGAAGATAATCCCAAGAGGTCCATTTGAAAGCTCAGCTTTCCCTTCTTACCTTGTTCTTCAATGGATTAGGGTACTGATGGTGTCAGCTGGTTTCCATCCTTTAATTTCCACAATTAATTACTTAAAAATAGTGAACATTCTAAGCCGGGTGTGGTGGCGCCTGCTTGTAATCCCAGTACTTGGGAGGCTGAGACGGGAGGATCCAGGTTTACTGCCAGCCTCAGCTACTTAGTGAGGCCCTCTGCAATTTAGTGAGACCCTGTTTGAAAATAAAGAATAAAAATAGGACTGGGGGTATAGCTCGGAGGTAGAATGCCTCTGGTTTCCATCCGCAGTACCACCCCCCAAAATAGTGAACATTCTATAGCACATGGCATTTTTCCTGGTACTACTTTATTGAAAGTGATCATTAGGAGTAAAAGGTTTTATGCTGGATTATTTAATATAGGCATTTTATTGTAACCAGGTCCACAAACTCTTAACTTGTTTACTGTACTACCTCAGGGAGACAGACTAACAATTCCTCATGAAAAGTTTATGCTCATACGATATTTACAAAGCAGATTGGAGTTATTTACCATCCTGCTCAAGAAAAACATTAAAGCTTTTTTCCTGTTACAAATTTACTATTATCAAACCAAATCTTAGTCTAAAATGAGTAGGTTTTTGTCTCCCAATCAAGTATTAAAAGATGCTCTCCACTTTACTGTATATAGTAATTCTTAAAAGTTAAGGAAAGCCCGGTGTGGTGGCTCACGCTTGTAATCCCAGTACTTGGGAGGTTGAAACAGGAGGATCTGGGTTCACAGCTAGCCTCAGCTACTTAGTGAGGCCCTCCGCAACTTAGTGAGACCCCGTATCAAAATAAAGAATAAAAAATAGGACTGGGGGTATAGCTTGGAAATAGAATGCCCCTGGATTCAATCCCCAGTACTGCAAAAAAAAGGG
>PVLC010021580.1:0-28023 GCA_004027655.1 Graphiurus murinus
ACTCTTTCATATCTAAATTGTAAAATAAACCTTGGTAAACCTTCAGGTACTGCTTACTATCTTATCAAAATATGGTAAGAGTATATAATAGGTGGGATAGTGGAATTTTTGTACCCAAACATCAAATCATTTCTTCCAGTTAAATCTCATAAATCTAATGATTTGAAGTATTTCTGCAGTGGGAAACTCAGGGATAGTCTCTCTAGCTCCTCTGCTTATTCTAGAAACTGATCCAGTCTCTCTCTTTCCTCCTCCCATATGCTACAGCTGAAATATGATCCTTCCTTCTGGCCACCTCTAATAATCTGTGGTGCAAGTATGAGCACTATGATTCTAGTGGTATATCTTAAGTTGTTTTGGTTCAAAAGGCAGTTTCTTACAAACTATCACACATCTTTTTTTTTTCTCTTTCACTTCAATAGAATCCCTCAGTGAGCCCCTTCCCCAGGAATATGGGTCTTAGAAAAGAAAAAGGGTAGACTTCTATGAAATCAGGATTCATAGAAGATCAGATAGCATATTAGAGAAACATATTAGGATTAGAGAAATGAAAAAAAAAAAAAGAAAAGAAAAAAGGTAGAAAGTGAGTTGGTTCCTAATGCTCGAAGCCATAATATGTAAACCTTGAGTATGCAAGTCAACCATGTTCCCAATGAAAAGATGATCTGCAGAAATGAGAGGCAAGTTGAGGATCTGACATTGCTGGTCCCTAGGCTGGCTGTACTCAGTTTCTGGAGAAGGTTGTTCAGTTTATCCTTAAGAAATATTCCAGTATATTTTTAATAAAATCTTTTTGCCAAAGCGGGTCAGACTCTGTTTTTGTTGACTCCTTGCCTCCCCACCCACAAAGATAACTAAAATAATACAACTTGTATCTGAATAAAATGAAAGGTTTCATCTTCTGTTAATCTCCCCACCAGGAATAATTAGCCCTGTTGGTCTGCATGACTTTCTGTAACTATGACTACCTTGAATTACCTGCTCACATTACTCCATTCTTTCAAACTGAAAATTTCCAATTGGCTTCACCATTATAAGATGTACTTTCTCCTACTTAAGTTGATATGTATGACTTAGAGATATATCCACCTTGATTCTTTCACTTCTGGGCCCTTGTCCTTTGGATCCTATTGCACAAAGAACTCTATTTATCCATAGAAGAAAACTCAACAGATATAGATCTATAAACTATGTATAGATTTTTGTTGCACCTGTAAAATGGGCTTTTATTGCATCTACTCAGATTGTTAAGAAAGATAAAAAATGAAAGATATGTGATAGTTTGTAATAGTTATGATAGTTTTTTTTTCTTTTGTAGCTCTAGGGATTGAACCAAGGGGCATTCTACCTCTGAACCATACCCTCAGTCAATTTTATTTTAAAAAAACAAAAACAAAAACAAAAACAAAAAAAGGTCTCACCACGTTGCCGAGACTAAGTTGCTTCACTGAGTTGCTGAGGCTGGTCTTGAACCTGTGATACTCCTGTCTTGAACCTGTGATACTCCTGGCTCAGCCTCCCAAGTGCTGGGATTACAGGTGTGTGCCACCATGCCTGTCTCAGAAACTGTCTTTTGAACTCAGCAATTTAAGATATACAACTAGAATCTTGGCTTAAAAGAATCCTCCAAATAATAATGTGACAGCATCCTGCCTCCTCAGCAATCAAAATCCCAGTATTATATCCATTTGTAAGAGTGTAATTTTGCATTCCATATATTAGAACATACTTCTGAGAAACACACACACACACACACACACACACACACACACACAAATTTTTTGAGCAAAAGTGAGCATAAAACACGACTAACCAGCATAGAGAAAGGGTTAATGAGGAAATGGGAAAGGTGTTAAAGAATGTAAATTAATAGCTATACACAACTGTTGGTGATGCTTCCTTTGTTTTGATTTTTCAGATGTCTTATCAGCATGTACATTCTTCAAAATAAATCCCCCAATGGTTTTTCTTTCTAATTTATGTGAATATATGCCCTCAGAAAAATCAGATTCCAAGATTAAAAAGCTTTCCTTCTGTTTAGTCCTAAGGGACCAGGAGATACGTTTTCCCCCGTAGGCAACACAAGCTTTCAAGCTTTGTGAAATGGAGGCAGAGTTTTTAATGCCTTGAATTCATTTCTGTGACTGTACAATCATTACCGATATAGGCAAAGCAAATCCAAATTACCACACTTCCACTTCAGGCCAACTAGGGAAGAGACAGCCCTCATTTTAGAATTTTTTAAATCTTTCCTGACAGGAGTGCTAGGAAAAGCATAACATATGGAGTCTCAAATTGGCCTTTTGACAAACTGCCAATCTATTGACTCCTAAAGGATGAACAACAGTAAATACTAAGGACAAAAGTAAGAGCTGAGAAATGCAGTTGAAAATTGAACTAAAAATTCAGATGAAGAAAAATAAAAAAAGAGCCAGTCCAGCATCAGTGTTACTTCATAGCCCCAAGGGGAAACTTCCTAAGGAAATATTTTATTGTTTTAAAAGTTTGGAATACATCTATTTGTAGCAGAAATGTCCCATGGTTTTGTGAAATGGAAAGCTTGGATATCAAGACTCAGAATTTCTGTTGCAGAAATCAAAAATTATAAATATACTTTCCTTTTGCCTTCATTTGGTTTCTGTCATCAGGGTTGAAATCATTTAAATACTATGCATATAGGTATCTTAACCATGTGTGTGTGTGTGTGTGTGTATGTTTTACTGGGGATTGCCCCCAGGGCATTCTACCCCTGAGCTACTCCCCCAGCTCTATTTTATTTTTTGTTTTTGAAATGGTCTCCCAAATTGCCAAGGCAGGCCTTGAACACATGATTCTCCTGTCTCAGCCTCCCAAGTACTGGAATTATAGGTGTATGCTACTACACCCAGCTCTTAACTTTTTAATCTATAAATTTTGCCATAACAATCTGCATTTAAAAATATAAACTTTCTGGATAGAATGCCACCACTTTATGAAAGCTGCCTTTTCATTTGTAAATTAATTTTGTGCAGAATTTTCGTGACATAAAACATTTAAAAATTATATGATAGTTTATTTAGACTGATTACATGCAATTCTACCTGGGTTGTAATAAAGTCATAACACTGACTCCTGAATTGTTGATGAAATTAAATCTAAATTTAATTTTTAAATATTTAATTCTAGTTGTTCAACTGCTAACTCAAAGTCATATACATTTATATGCTTTGTTTTCTTACTCAAAATTAAAAATGAAACTATGTCCAGAATATCACTAAAAGCTTTAATAAATAGTGTTGAAAATTCTGATTTAACCTGTTAGATATATTTTTCTTTCTTCTCTTCTGAAATTATCTGAAAATGGTAGAAAAAAATGAAAAAATTATAGATATAAGTCTATAAGCATAAAGAAAACTGGGGAGAGACTGCTTCAGACAAGGAATGTTAAGTTGGTGGAGATAGAAAATGAATGGAGAAGTGGAAACTGACTTAAAATAACAGAGAAACCTGAAATCTAAGTACGTGCCTAACACCAAACTGAATTAAGTTGATTCTCTCCATAGAGCCAGGAAGGGCTCAGGAATTTGAGCTACTGCATAAGGTAGAGAGATTCGGAGTAGGACTGGCCACAGGAGAACTGGTTGAAAAGAACACTGCAGCCCTACCTTACCAAGCCAGCTAACTTTTCTTATCTCACCCTTAACAAGAGGGGACGCTTATTCTCCAGGGTATCTAAACCAGACAGGCCCCAGATTTGCGGACAGGGGTAAGGCACCAGCCTAAATACAAGGAGATAAAGAAAAATATGTCTAACAGGTTAAATCAGAATTTTCAACACTATTTATTAAAGCTTTTAGTGATACTCTGGACATAGTTTCATTTTTAATTTTGAGTAAGAAAGCATATAAATGTATATGACTTTGAGTTAGCAGTTGAACAACTAGAATTAAATATTTAAAAATTAAATTTAGATTTAATTTCATCAATAATTCAGGAGTCAGTGCTATGATTTTATTATAACCCAGGTAGAATTGGGTATAAGGAACCTCCCACCTACAGCCCTATCCTGTTCCAGGTTCCAGAACATACTTACTCTCCCTAATCAAGACATAGAAAGAGCTCTCTATGAAAACCCATAGGATTCCCCCAACACAAAAACTTAGTGCCCCATTTGCTCTACAAAAAATGCTCACCTGTCCACAAACTTCTCCATCACAAGAGTAAGTCACTGCCTTACTCTTTAATATGTCTGTTTGATCAGAGAACCAAACCTTACCAGACACTTAAGGAAAGCTTCCAAAATGAACTGCAGAGACAAAAACAGAATAAAAAGAAATTGAGGAGTAGAGGTAGAGAATGTGGTCAATAGAAGACAATGCTGTTTCAGTTTTCTTGTTTTTGTTTTGATGCTGGGGATTAAACCCAGGGGCACTCTACCTCTGAACTATACCCCCAACCCTATTTTATTTTTTTGTTTTGAAACAGGGTCTCACTAAGTTGCTAAGGGCCTTGCTAAGCTGTTACAGCTTACAGACATGGGCCGCCATGCCTGGCTAAGGTGTTAATTCTTTAAAAACCTGATTGAATTCTCCAGTGAAAACACCTGGATCTTGAGATTTCTTTTCAGGAAGTTTTAAAATTATGAATTCGATTTTCCCAAGAGTTACAGGGCTATTCAGATGGTCAATTTCATGTTGGGTAAGTTGTGATAATTTATATTGTACTATTGTATTCATCCTATTTTTGTTTGATGTGTTGGTTCCCAAGGTCCCTATATTCCTTCTTTTATAATTTCTTTCTCTGCATAAAGAATAGAAAAAGTCTGCTAGTGATGAAATCTTTTCTTTCATCTGAGAATGTCATCATTTCTTCTTCATTCCTAAAGGATATTTTTGCTGGATATAGGATTTGTGTTGACAGTACTTTCCCCCAGGCATTTGAAAAATGTTGTGTTACTTCCTTCAGGGTTTCTCTTGTGAAATACACTGTCATTCAGATTGTTTTCCCCTTCTGGGCAAGGTGTTGTTTCTTCCCCTCTCCTTTCAAGATATTTTTCTTTGTTTTAGTTTTCAGAAGTTGAACTATGATGTGTCTTAGCATGAATTTCTTTGGGCTTTTCCTATTAAGGTTTCATTTGTCACTTTTTAATAATACTTTTATTGAGATATAATTTATATACTGTAAAATTCACCCGTTTGAAGTTTACAAGTTGAGTGGATTTTAGTATTCATGGGGTTGTGCAACCTTCACTATATAATTTTAGATACTTTCATCACCTTGGAAAGAAACCCCATACCTATTAATAGTCACTATTTCTCCTCTCCTAACCCTTGGACTAGTATACTTTCTGCCTCCGTATATTTACCTATTGTAGACATTTTATAGAAGTGTAATCATACAATATGAGGGTTTTATAACTGGCTTCTTTCACTTAGCATAATGTTTTCAAGGTTGATTCATATTGTAAAGCATATTAGTACCTTATTTCTTTTTAATGACAATTAGTATTTCATCTTATGGATATATTCCATTTTGTTTAATCATTAATCAGCCAATAGATATTTCAGTTGTTCTACTTTTTGGGTATTAGAAATAATTATGAATAATGTTGCTGTGAATATTGTGCACAAGTTTGTGTGTAGACATATTTTAATTTCCATTAGGAATAACATTGCTGGGAGATATGGAAACTATATTTAATTGTTTGAGAAAGTGCCAGACTGTTTTCCAAAGCAGCTGTAACACATTATATCCCCACTAGCAATGTATGATGGTTCCAATTTCTCATATCCTCCCAGATACTTGTTATCTGTCCATATTATAGCTATTCTAATGGGTACAAAGTGGTATTTCAGTGTTATGATTTGCATTTTCCTAATAGCTAATAATGTTGAGATTCTTTTCATATCCTTATTCATCATTAAATGTCTATATAGATCCTTTACCCATTTTGATTAGGTTATTTGTATTTTGAGATAAGAGTTCTTTGTTTTTTTTTCAGGTTTTAAATATTTTCAGGTTTTAAATTATTATTCCTTTTTTTCATTTTTTTAGCATGGATTTTTATACATTTCTTGGGTACAACAGGGTTAATCACACATCTTTGTTGGGTACAAGCTAGTACAGGTAAAGACATCCATGCACACATTTCTCATTAACCCTTCCCCAATTTCCACCCTCCTCCCTCCTTCTCCCTCCTTCTCCAGGTCAGTTTAGTGATTGACTTTGATGTGATCTTGTAAGTACATCATGCTCATTAGGGTGTCCCCCCTCCTCCCATTACCTTCCATTAAGTCAAATTCTTTGTTCACCTAAGAATTCTCCTTCGTCTGGAGTCCCTCTTATGTCCCATTTTCTCCCTAGCTTCCACATATTAGGGAGATCATTTGATTTTTAACTTTTTGTGACTGACTAATCTCACTTAACATAATGTTTTCCAGTTCCCTCCATTTCCTTGCAAATAACACGATTTTGTTCTTCTTTATGGATGAGTAAAATTCCATTGTGTAAGTCTTTTATCAAATATGTGATTTCTGAATCTCTTCTCTGATTCTGTGAGTTATCCTTTCACTTTCTTTCTTAATGGAGCTCTTTGAAGCACAAAATTTTAAAATTCTGATGAAGTCCAATTTACTTAGTTTTTCTTTTATTGCTTGTGTTTTTGGTGTCATATGTGAGAAGTATTTTCCTAATTTAAGGTCACAAAAATTTACTTCCAGGTTTTCTTCTAAGAATTTTATACTTTTAGCTCTTACATTTAGTTCTATGATGCATTTTGAGTTACTTTTTTATATAGTGTGAGGCAAAAGTCCAACATTATTCTTTTACATATGGATATATAGTTGTCACAGAAGACTACCTAGCCTCTGTAGAACTATTTTAAAAATTAACTCAGCTTCTTTAACCTATAGATTTATATCTTTCAGCATATCTCAGAAGTTTTCAGTCACTATTTCTTTATTTTTTTGTCTTTTTTTTTTTTTTTTTTAGTATTTTTATTCCCACCCTCTTTCTTTTTTCTCCTTCCAGAAGTCTGATGACATGAATGTTAGATCTTTTGTTAATCACTCAGTTTCATGAGACTGTTCATTTTTTTTTTTACTTTTCTTTCTTTTTTTAGACTGAATAGTTTAAACTCCAAAGTTCTCTGATTCTTTCCTCTGTCTCCTCTGTTCTGTTGATGAGTCCATTCATATATTACGATTATTGTATTTTTTTTCAGTTCTAAAATTTCTGCTGGGTGTGGTAGCACATGCTTGTAATCCCAGTACTTGGGGAGGCTGAGACAAAAGGATTGCAGGTTCCCAGCCAGCCTCAGCTATTTAGTAAGCTCTCCACAACTTAGTAAGACCCTGTTTCAAAATAAAGAATAAAAATAGGGCTGGAGGTATAGCTAGGATGTAGAATGTCCCTGGGTTCAATTCCCAGTACCACAAAAATAAATAAGTAAGTAAATAAATAAAATTTCCATTTGATTTTTCTCTACATTTCCTATTTCTTTACTGAGACTTAATTTTTTTTTTCATTTGGCTCAAGTATTTTTGTGGTTGTTTTTTGAAGCATTTTCTTAATGTTTGCTTTAAAATCTTTTGTCAGATAATTCTTGTATCTTTGTATTTTTGCTTTGTAATCTATTAAATTTTTTTTCATGCAATTTGAGATCTTCCTGATTCTTTTTTCTTTTCTTTCTTTTTTTTTTTTTTTTTTTTTTTTTTTTTTTTTTTTTTTTTTTTTTTTTTTTTTTTTTTTTTTTTTTTTTTTTTTTTTTTTTTTTTTTTTTTTTTTTTTTTTTTTTTTTTCCCCGTACTGGGGATTGAACCCAGTGGCATTCTACCTCTGAGCTACACTCCAACTCTTTTTATTTTTTATTTTGAAACAGGGTCTTGCTAAGTTGGTGAGGGTCTTACTAAATTGCTGAGGCTAGCCTCAAATTTGCGATTCTCCTGTCTCAGCCTCCCAAGTGCTGGGATTATAGGTGAGCACCACCCCACCTGGACACATTTCTGAATATTGACAGTAACTGTCCTCTTTTAACATTTGAGTTCTTCTAAATAATTACTTTAAAAATGTTCTTCCTTAATGCCATACTTAAGACATCTCAATGGAGAGGCAATTCCTTAAACTGTCTCCTGTTAAATAGTATGAGAATTCTCAGGTCTTTCCGAAATTACAAATGGAAACACTATTTCTCATAAGTGTTCTATTTTAGAAACTTGCCTGTCTCTAAAAGATTACTTCACTTCCTTTACTGAGTTTCTATATACTTGCTGACAAATTACCTATTAAAGATATACACATCTATATCTATATCTATATCTATATTGGTGCTAGGGATTGAACCTAGGGGCATTCTACCTCTGAGTTACATCCCCAGCCATTTTTATTTATTTTTTTTAAATTTTGAAACAAGATCTCTCTAAGTTGCTGAGGATTTCACTAAGTTGTTGAGGTTAGCCTCAAGCCTGCAATCCTCCTTTCTCAGCCTCTCAAGTACTAGGATTATAGGTATGTGCTACCAAGCCTGGCTAAAGATATTTATTCAATTATTCAACAATTTTTGGACTGTCTATTTGATATGGTAGCAGATCTATTTTTTCAATAATCATTCCTTCTCTTCAAACATCTCTTTATATATATATATATATATATATATATATATATATATATATATATGTAGTGCGTGTGTGTGTGTGTGTGTGTGTGTGTCCACTAATACTTTCATTTATTGCTCTCTATTTGCATGGCATTCTGCTAATGAGCTCTTTATACATATTATTTTATTTATTCCTGTGTAAGACAAAGAATATAAAGCTCAGAGAAACTGAATAGAAAATGTTCATAACTGGTAAAGCCAGCATCTCCATGCAGGTCCTCTGCCTCCAAGCTTCACACTTCTTCTGACAATGCTATACCTGACAAAGAAAACATCTTTTCTTTCCTAGGTGAAAGATTATGTTTTCTCCTTTGAATGTTATCTTGTAGCTACTAACATGCTTTGCTTTTTATCTTGGTCAATTTTTTCCACCTAAGGAAAATAATTAATACAAAAATTAAAATATAAGATAGCTATGAAAGGTTTTATTTTTTAATTTATTTTGTGGTGCTGGGGATTGAACCCAGGAGCATTCTACCTCCAAGCTACACACCCAGCCCTATTTTATTTTTTTGAAACGGGTCTCGCTAGGCTGATGAGAGTCTCACTACTTCCTGAAGATGTCCTCAAGCCTATGAATCTCCTATCTCAGCTTTCCACGTATAGGGATTATGGGGCATGTGCCACCACGCCCAGCTGAAAGATGTTAAAGTTAAAAATAAATTTTACTAACCATTTTTCTTTTCAACATAAGTCATTTAAAAATACTAACAACTCTTCAATGTACGAGCAGTGCTGTATTTTATTTAGATATACAGAGAAAACACTACTGGATGGCTGCTATTATATGTGCAAACTGTGCAAAGATTAAACAAGTAACATAAAAAGGAAAATAAACTGATATGCCCTTGTTAATGGTAAGATTTACTGCCTAAGGCATGTATTTTTAATTTAAACAGAAGACATAAAAAGGCTGCCTATGTAAACATCTCTTCTCAACACAGAAGTATTTTGTATTAACAGTTTCATTTACTTTTGTTTAAACTTTATAAAAGAATACTTACTTTGCCTAATACTGATTTCACAACATCTGATAATTAAGTTTTTTTTTTTACTTTCAAAAGATTTTGGCCAATAAATCTTACACAAGCTAAATAATATTTCACTTTTTTCCCCAATTCATTTCAATTATTTCAAAGTATTAATCAGGTGACCTTACTGATTGCTTAGTTAGTAGTTCTTTACATCTGTCATTACTTGTTCGTCTTTTAGATTTTAAAAATAATTCCTTTTTTATCTTTTGCAAAGTAGGATGCAGATGCCTTATATCTCTGATTAATCCCTATTACACAATGCAATTTTTCAAATTAAAAAAAAAAGGCCTTTTCGTTATTTGGATAAATATACTTGTTCTGGGTAAATTTCCCTGCTGACATAATAAAATACCATATGAAAAGATTCATATTAAATTGTTTTTCTTAATAACCTATTCCTATTTGGGGGCCTCTTTTCTGTGTACATGACTATATCTGATTGCTATCAAATTAACATTACAAAATGTTGAAATCATATGTATATTTCAGTTATTTCTATGTTCTCTTGCTATAGTACAACTTTCTCATGATAAAAATGACTCTTTAGTCTCAATTTTTAAGTTAAACTAGTTCCCATAAAATGATTGCTATTATGAAAATTATTATGAGGTTTATTAATAAATAAGCTGTCATGGTAGAGATTTAGAAACACTTTCTAGTACTGGGTACTGTAATTTTACCTAGAATATGCCTTGAAGGCAACTGCCATACATTTTCAGAACCTATACATCACTTTGAAGTGAGATGTTGAAGCTGCTGGCATTTTTACACTCTTTGATCATGTGAGAAAAATTGTCTTAGGCATCATCGCCATAGGAAATAACCACTTAGTTATGTAAAATTTAAATATTCACATGCAGTAAATTTACATATAAGAATAGTCTGGGGGGAAGGAACTGATATACATCTACTCATTACCATTATTACAATTGGGTATAAAATGTCTACTCCCATTTTGAATTTATTTTCTGTTCAGAAAATACAAGACAATTAAATTTCTCATGATGGCTGGTTAAGGAGAGAAAGGCTTGTTATTTATAAGAGCAAGAAACTAGTTTTATATAAGATACACACCTGGAAACATGCACTTTAGTTTTATAAATCATTTAATTGGAACTATGTAGTAGTTTTGTGCTAGCTGTAGCATATATCAAAAGCCTATCTTGCACTAAGCAGGCAGCCGTCAACCCACATCTATCTCCCAATGCCATTTCTGCTTTTTACCAGCGACGTAGGAATTGTATTGTTGCGGGTTATGCGGCATGTTCGGTGTTGAACCGACTCCCAGGGCACGGCTGTCACTTGGGGGTTAGGCTGGGGTACAGAAGTTCGCCTGGGGCAGGGTCATCCTCCTAGGAGGGCACTGCAAAGGCCCGGGGCACCCGCACTTGCAGGCCTCTTTGCTCCCTGCACACCGCGCGGGTCCAGCCCGCACGCAGGCCGCCGGGGGCGCGAGCATCAGCAAGCCGGGCGCAGGGCAGAGGCCCGGGGCTGCAGCCCGCCTAGAAACCGCTGCGGCGCGCCGAGGGACGCAGCCCGCGGGGCTCCGGCGCAGGCCCAGGCCGCGGTTTTCCCAGCCCCGCCGCCGTTGCCACGGCGACCGCCGCCGAATGTTCCCGCGGCGAGCCCCGCCCCCCGGCCAATCGGACCGACGCTCGCCCGAGCCCACATTCTCTTTGTTCCGCAGCCATTTCGGGCCCCGGACGGGAGGCAGCGCCGCTTCGGCAGAAGGCCCGAGCACCGGAGGCCTCTGGGATGGTGTGGGACCGGGTAGGTGGCCCGGGGGTGCGCGGCCCGGGACTGGAGGGGCGGGAGCGGAGACAGGGAGTTCCAAAGCTGCCTAGTGCGCAGTGGGGAGAAGCCGGCCAGGCGGTCCCTCGGCTGCCGCCCGGCCGTTTGGAGGTTCTAAGCCCAACAGCTGCCGGCCCGGCGCCCCGCGGGACCCGGGTTGCGGTGGCCGCGGCGGCTCCTCAGGTGTCCCAGGTCAGGGCCTGGAGCCCCTTGGGCGGCGGGAGGGCAAGGGTCTGCTGCTTGGGGAGCTTTGGCCGCCGCCTGTTCGCCCTTGGATACGGCAGTCGGCTGCCCGGGGACCTCTGCTTCCCGCCGCGGTGGCCACTGCCGGGCGCTGCCGGGATGGGTCGCCCTTTGTCCCATCCGGTCCCCCTGGGCCCGGGTGTCCCGGGTCCGCACTCCGCTAGCTCATAGTTCTCCACGCCGTTCCTTCCCGCTGGGGCCTCCTGGCCTGACGACGCGTCTACTTCGTTCTAATGTTTGTAACTACGGGTTTTGCGTGGGTTTGTGGGTTTTGCACTTGTGCCTCCACTCCTACGCGTACATGCAGCAGAGAACGGCTGCTAAGGAGCCGACTGGCCACCACAATCCAACTGGTTTTGGGGTGGCTTTCTTCCTTTAAAAATGATCGATTCTTGTTTATTGACTTTAAAAACCATCTGGGTTTTGCCAAGTATTGCGTACAGATTAAATCTGTTCTCTTAATCACTAATCAGTTTGGTCCATCAGCAGATACAAATATAGAAACTACAAGTTGGAGGCTTTCCACAAATTGATTTTGACAGTTGCATTAAGAAACGTAATAACAGTCCTGCTTTGAAATAGTGATGATTTCAATGATGCGTACCAGAGTAAAAAAAAAAGGTAATTTTTAAATGCAAAATGTTTGGTGCAATAGGTAATTTGGAAATGTAAGATTATAAAACGGCTGGCCAGACCATGCTCATTTTTAAGATAATATAAGTTCCTGCTGGATTTTAACTTTTCATATTAGATCAAAATTTTCATATTACAATGATAAGGAAGCATAGTGAAACAGAGAAGGATTCAGTTTTTTGGAGATTCTGTTTTCTATTTTTCCCCTGCCACCCTGCACCCTGATTGTTCTTAGAGAATGTCTGCACCAAGTGAAAACTTGCAACTGCAAAAGAGATTAATTTGAAGGTGCATATTTCTTTTTTACTACATGACATATTTAGTGAATGAATACATAGTAGTTTGGCAGCACAGTTTTTACTTCTTGTAATTTTTTTTGTAAGACTATTGAAGTATTAGTGCTCTGTTTTCTTCATTTTAAACGGACCTCCACCTTGGAGCCTTGATCTGGTCGTGTCTTCATCCTGGCCAGGAATTATTAAATTCCTGCCACTGAAATATCTACGAAAATCTTTTTTTGTACTCCTTCCCCCACTCCCCAAAGCCTTTTACCATTATATAATCGGTGCTGAACAATATTTTTGCAAAAATATTATATTCCGGTTGTAAAATTTTCCAGTATCAACACTTGTTATTTTATTAATTGTTTTTATGACTGTAGTTTTTCCTATATAATGTTAAAGCCCTCATGTGAAATAGGTTTTTCTAAAAGCTGTAAATGAACTGAAATATAAACATCCTGTATTTAGAAGAATTTCTTGGATTTGTTAACGATGTTGGATTCTGCAAACATTTTTTTAAGAAAGAAAATCTGGTTATAAAGGAAGCGAAACCAAGTGACATATGTAATGAAATAAATTTATGAAATATAAACTGAAGAGAGGAGCACAGCAGTATTGGCCAGGGTATAAAAATTATGAACATGTCTTCCTTTGTTTGATACTTGAATACATATTGGTGCTGAAAAGATCTTGTTTCCCCAAAAGCAGTTTGGTTTACTAGCAAAAGGTGAGAAGGCTGAGTGAATCAAAGTGATTTATTCATTGATGAGGTTTTTTTTTTTTTTTTTTCAAAAATAATGGAGAACAATGCCATGTTCAAAAAGGAAGGATTAGAGTAAGTGAAATTCCCCAGAATTGAAGATCTTTCTTGGTTACTATTCAGCCAGGCTTTGGTAAATATCTGGTGAGCATTGGCAGATGAAGAATCTCCCAGGTTGTAAAAGAGGATGCACTTCACAATGGAAGACAGATGTTGCAAAAGTGGTAACTATGATTTATAGTTAAGTAGGTAGGTGTCAGTGTAGGAGAGGTTCCAGAAGCCAAGTTTGATTGGGTTGCTCTAAGACTAGGTAGGGTTCTTTGAAGTCCTATCAGTTGTTATAAGAATGTTAGCATTCAAGAGTCAAATGAGATACTAAAATAGGAAATGGGGATGTAGATTTGTCTTGGAATTTTGAGTAGATAAAACTCATACAGGAATGTTGTCCACATCTTCCAAAATGGTACTCAATGACAGAGCAAATATTTGAATTCAATACTGAAAGAAAGCTGATGACTGTGAAGACCACAGTTTGAAGTAATACATGCATTTTAATAGTTAAATTTTGAAACAAAGCAAAGCTTTTCAGTGTAGTGTAGATGTTAGGAAAAGGAACTCTAGAGCCAGACCACTTAGACTCAAATTTTGGTACCCTCTGTAATTATGTGTGACCTTGGGCTAATTATTTAATCTCACAGTGCCTCAAATTTTTTATCTCCTAATGTTTTGAGGATTAAATGAGTTAATACACTAAGCTCTAAGAACTGCACCTGGTGAGTAGTGAATGCTCCATAAATAATAACTGCTATTCTCATCAATGATGTTATCATTATTAGTTATTTTAGAAAACTATAGGAAATTACCAGAAACAATAAAAATTATCAGATCAGGACTGTGCAATAACTACTATAAGCATTTCCTTTCAGTTTTTTTTTCCTGAGTTTATTTGATTATAAAAAAATAAAAAAACTACTAAAAAGCAGTAGAGACTTTGCTATATTAATAATTTTGTTTTTTGCTTTTTTTATCTGCTTCCATAAGCATTTTCTTATGCTATTAAGTTATTTTGTCAGCTATTTTTAATGACCACATAATGTTTGTATGATTTTCTCATAATTACAATTTTCTATATTTTTTGGAAGTTTTAAGAAACACTGCAGTGAGCATCCTTGTACATGAAGAATTTCTGCATTTTGGATTATTTTCCTAAAATGAAAATACTGAAGCAAAGTATGTGACCATCCAAACCTCATATTGCCAAATTGCTTTTACTGAAAGGAATCTAATAATAGTCTTAGAATAAACTGAAGCAATATATGTTTTTATTGTCCCTACTGATTGGAATGAAAGGGAAGAGAGAATGAATTGGCATTTTTTCCTTATAATATAGTAGAGATTATTTATAGGCATTTAGTATACATTGTTACTTTTGCAAACATTATTTTCATAGTCCTGTGGTAAACATGGACTATGTAGTATCCCCATTGTACTGATAGGGGAAGGAAATGTAGATATGTAAGTATTTTACCAAGGGGTCCCAGTATTGGAGCCTGAGGCTGGATCTAGATAAGCCTGACTGAAAGTTCATGCTTTCTTATTTGTATGTATTATATGTATTTAGAATCTTATATAGGTAACTAACTATAAATCATAAACCTCATTATTAAAATAGTTAATCAAGCTGGAAATAATGAATAGGCAAGTTACAAAATTAAACCAGGCAGAACTTAACTTTCCACATTTTTTTTTTTTTTTTTCGGTACTGGGGATTGAACTCAGGGGCATTCTACCTCCGAGCTATACCCCCAGCCCTATTTTTTATTCTTTATTTTGAAACCGAGTCTCACTAAGTTGTGGAGTGCCTCACTAGGTAGCTGGGGCTGGCCGCGAACCTGGATCCTCCGGTCTCAGCCTCCCGAATGCTGGGATTACAAGCGTGCGCCACCACGCCCGGCTTCTACATAATTTTTAAAAAGAAAAAAAAAATCGCTATCTGGATGAAATGTAATTCATAATGACTATATAAAATTGGATTCTAAACAGCACAGTGGTGCATGTCTGTAATCCCAGTACTTGGGAGCCTGAAACAGGAGGATCACAGGTTCAAGGCCAGCCTCAGCAATTTAGTGAGACCCTCAGCAACTTAGTGAAACCCTTCTTCAAAATAAAATAGGGCAGCCGGGTGTGGTGGCGCACGCTTGTAATCCCAGCATTCGGGAGGCTGAGACCGGAGGATCCGGGTTCACGGCCAGCCTCAGCTACCTAAGTGAGGCACTCCGCAACTTAGTGAGACCCGGTTTCAAAATAAAGAATAAAAAAATAGGGCTGGGGGTATAGCTCGGAGGTAGAATGCCCCTGAGTTCAACCCCCAGTACCGCAAAAAAATAAATAAATAAAATAGGGCAAGCCGGGCATGGTAGCACATGCTTGTAATCCCAGTACTTGGGAGGCTGAGACAGGAGGATCCTGGTTTGCGGCCAGCCTCAACTACTTAGTGAGGCCCTCCATAACTTAGTGAGACCCTGTTTCAAAAATAAAAGAATAAAAAATAGGACTAGGGGTGTAGCTCGAGGTAGAGTGGCCCTGGGTTCAATCCCCAGTACCACAAAATTAATTAATTAATTAATTAATTAATTAATTAATTAATATAAAATAGGGGTAGGGTGTAGCTCAGAGGTAGAACACCTCTCGGTTCAATTGCCAATATCAAAACACAAACAAAAGCGCTAGATTGAAACAAAAAGAGATCTGTGAAATTTAGTTTAATTTAGTGACTAAGAGAAGTTTAAAAGCCCATTAAATAATTAATTGAAAAATATACTTGGTAAAACTCATGGTAAAGTAAATGAAAGTCTTAACGATAGAGAAATAAGGAAAAAAAATTCCAGATAAGGAGAATTAAACTACCTATAAGATGTAGAAGGTTAATTTATACTGAACATTTAAGCAAAAAACAAAACCATGAATACATTTGAGTTACATTCTTCAGTTGACTCTGAAGCCATTAGTAAAATGATTATCATTGCAGGTCCTTTATCCTAGGTACATTAATCACTACAATAGAGGAAATTGTTCCTCTTAGAAACCCAACATTCCATTGCTTTTGTCTCTACTGAAGAAGGGATTAGGGAAGAGAAGTATTTCAGCAAATTATGAATATACTAAATAAATGATTAGGAATAGGTAATATCTACCAAATTCTTAAGAAATGAACATAAAATTACAGAACCATTGGTTATTTATGATTCCATTAGAAAATATGTTTTTAATATGTATTTAATAAGTTAAAAATAAAAGTTTATTTTAGCTGGAGCATAGGAAAATAGGGAAATGATGAAAAAGATGACAAACCATAAGGGACTGCCATTTATTATTATTCAGATTATCTTTTGTTCTCAAGAGATTAATGTACCAGTGGAAAGAGAGATAGGTAAACCAAGAAATGCAGTTACAGATTGTACAAGGTAAATCTGTGCAGGCCCCAAAGAGGGCTAGCAATAGACTCCTTTGAGAAGGTGGAGGAATGGCTGGGCATGTAGGGAAATATAAGCCTCATTTCAGTAAGTGTGTCAACAGAGGTAGGGACCTATTGTATTTTTGGAACTCTAAGCAGTTTAGGGATCTGAAAGGCATAGAGTAAGGATCTACAAACTTTTCTTGCATAGGGCTAAAATAAGTATTTTCTACTTCATAAGCCACACTAATTCTGCCATTGTAGTGCAAAGCAGTCCTAGGCATGAAGGAAATCATGAGTGTGGCCAGATTTGACTGGCCAGCCTTAATTAGACAACTTCTAAAATATAGTATAGGATCCAAAGTTTAGGGATAGTCTGGGCAACATAATGAGACCCTGTCTCAGAAATATGAAAAAAGAAAGGAAAAAAATCCTTTCTTTAAAATACAGTATGGAGATACAAGGGAGAGATAACCTCCTGAGCTTGTGTTGCCCTAGCATGAGCCATTTGAAAGATGTGAAATTAGGGATTTACATTATTTGTAGGAATCATTAAGAACAGAATAAAATATATATTTTAAAGCATAAAGGAAAAAGAGAAAAATAATTCAATTATTTTAAATGGGCAGATTCACAAAGAGGAAATAGAGCCAGCCAATAAACATGAAATAATGCTGTGTTTCACCAATGTAAAAATGTCAAGTAAAGCAGTGGATTTTTCCCCCATTATACTGGCAAAGTAAAAAATTTTGCTAGTACGTATTGACAAAGTTATAAGGGAATCTCATACATTGAATAAATCAGTACAGCTATTTTAATTTTGATTTTAAAGTAAAATCACTTTTGACCCAGCAGTTTCCATTTCTTAGAGAAACACATGATAGTCAAGAGTTGTATTTGCTAGGATGTCTTTGTCAGTAACCAGAGAGCCTCCAGACTTCCAGGTCACTTTTCATCTCTTGCACTCCATTTGTAAGAGTCTATTCTTGCTCCATGCAATGGCTCACACCTGTAATCCCAGCTATTCAGGAGGCTGAAGCAGGGGGATTGAAAATTTGAGGCCAGCCTGAACAATTTAGCAAAACCCTGTCTCAAAATAAAATTTTAAAAGTCTGGGGATATAGCTCAGAGGTAAAACACTTGCCCAGTCCCAGTTTCCCTCCCCCTAAGAATTTATTTTCTTTCATTTTGGCGAAGGAGTTGTGTTTTGTTTTTTAACAAGAGTCTCCAACTCTTGATAACCTTATATTGTGCTCTCTAGATTTTATTGTCCATCATCTCCAAAGTCCAGTCTCAACCTATTCTTTCTTTTTTTTTTTCTTTTTTTGGGGCGCGGGGGGAGTACTGGGGATTGAATCTAAGGGTGTTCTACCTCTGAGTTAGACTCTGAGCCCTATTTTATTTTGAAACAGTATCTTTTTGAGTTGCTGAGGTTGGCCTCAAACCTGCGATTCTCCTGTCTTAGCTTCTCAAGTACTTGAATTACAAGCATGCACCATTATACCTAGCTGCCAGTCTCAACCTTAAACATTCCTTGTTCTAACAGAAACTTGACTCTTCCACTGTGCAAAACTGTGCCTAGTTTTGTCTGTTTGCTTTTTGTTTAGTTTTCCGTACCACTATTCTTAGGGTTAGGAAAAGTGTCCACCACAAGTCTCCTTACTGCTTTCAAACTTTTCTCTTTTCTAAAAATCCTCAGCTTTGGTTTATCTCATAAAGGCCCATATATCTCTCCAGTACCATCTTGATTTTTATATTTAAGTTGACAGGAATATACATAATGGATCCTTCCAGTACCCCAGCTTCTCTTTCCCAAGACATCTCTTCCAGTGCTCTTCCCATTACCCTGCCTCAGCCAGTCATTTCCACAATGATGTTTTCTTTGCGTTGTCAACAACTGCCATCCCTCCTTAGTTGTCATTTAATGTTCTACTGTGCCACCTCTGCTTCCTTGTTTTGCAGTTCACTCCTATTGCCTCAGCCCTAAGCATCTTCTGACCCCAGTGGAATCTCCAACCATTGGTTCTATTACTGTACCTCAGCCACTCACCCTCTTAATGTTTTGCTCCCTTTTACATGGAATTTACTTTATTTATTTTGCAGTACTAAGGATTGAACCCAGAGGCATTCTGCCTCCAAGCTACATAGCCTTACTTTTTATTCTTTATTTTTGAAACAGGGTCTCAATAAGTTGTGGAGGGCCTCACTAAGTAGCTGAGGCTGGTCATGAACCTGCGACCCTCCTGTTTCAGCCTCCAAAGTACTGAGATTACAAGTGTGCACCACCACACTTGGCTACTCAATTTAAATTCCTTGCTCTTTGCTTGTTTGACAAAACCAGGGCTCCAGTTAAAATCAACTCTGCTTTTTTTTTATTTTTCTTTTGCACTTAATCCTAGGTAACTGAGTGTGGCTAGGGAAAAAAAAGCACTCCACCACCACATGTGGCCACAAACCTCAAGTGCATCCTTTATGCTGCCTGGTGGACGTATTGTGTTTTCCTAGTCACCCTTCTAAATGATTTTTTCATGTCTTTTCTTCACACCTCCCATATCTCTTTTCTCATCCTTATTTTCAGCTCATGGCCCTGTTTTGTACTTTGCTAAGATAATTAAAATAATGAGAAGACAACTTTCACAGACTCTACCACCCCATGAACCTACCAGCATCTGTGTCAGTACAAGTTGTCTTCCTGTCTGTTATCTTAGATCAACTGCTCTTGTTCTTACGTGCTTTTGTCCTGGATTCTTACTGTCTCATCTGCTCACGGATGCTACTTCAACTTCTCTCCTACATCATCCATTTTGTTCTCTTTATTGAATCATTCTTACAAGCAAACAGACATGCTATTACAGTCACCCTCCGGTATCTGTGGGGAATTGGTTCCAGGACACCCCTATCAGAATACCAGAATCCTTGGATTTGCAAGTCCCTTATATGAAATGGCATAGTATTTGCATATAACTTATGCATATCCTCATATTCTTTTAATCATCTTTAGATTACTTATAATACCTAATGTAAGTGCTTTGTAAATGGTCACTGTACTGTATGTTTAGGGAATGCAGATAGGAAGAGAACTCTATCTTGTTCAGTAAAGACACTGTTGTGTTTTTTCTCCCTAATATTTTTAATCTGTACTCAGTTTAATCCATTGATATGGAACCCACAGTTCCAGAAACCTGACTGTAATTCTCTCATCTTAAGAAGGAAAAAAAAAAAAAAAAAAACTTGACCTACTTCTTCACCACTAGTTTTATTTCATTTTGTAATAGTAACTCTCAAAAGAATTGTCTACACATGGTATTGCCAAGTATTCTCTTCCAGCACTCTACTAATCCCACTCTAGTCAGGCCTTTGCCCACACCACTCTTGGAGTGGACGGCTCCTCAGGTTTTTCTGTAGCCTCCATATTGTTAAAGTCTTATGTCTTTGATTCTTCTCAACATACTTGACCTATCAGCAGCATTTGTCACAGCTCTTTGCTCTCTTTAGTCTTTTTTTTTTTTTATTTTTGTGGTACTAAGGATTGAACCCAGGGGCATCCTACCTCCGAGCTACATCCCCAACCCTATTTTTTATTCTTTGTTTTGAAACAGGGTCTCACTAAGTAGCTGAGGCTGGCCGCAAACCTGGATCCTCAGGTCTCACTCAGCCTCCCAAGTACTGGAATTGCAAGCATGCGCCATCACACCCAGCTCTCTTTAGTCTTGAAACACTTTATTCTTAGCCTTCTGGGACTCCACATGCTCCAGTTATCTCCTACCTCAGTGCCGGCTCCTTATAATTCTCTTTTGCTTTTCTTAGAGGTTTCTACATCAGTCTTTTTTGTTTTTTCTTATCAACAGTCCCTCCATTGGAAATCTCATTCAGTCTCATGGTTTTAAATACCTTCTAAATGCCAGCGGTGCCCGAAATTTAGATCATTAGCCTCGCTCCCTAATTCCAGTCTCACATGTACAACTGTCATTCAACATCTCTTAAATTTCTACGGGTAGACATAAAACTATGTCCAAAACTAAACTTCTAAACTTCCTCTCCAAAGCCTATTCTACCCACCGACTTCCTCATTGCTCTAAATGGGAATCCTCTGCAGCTCAGGCCAAATCACGAAATTATTATTGATTTCACTTTTTCTTTCACTCTTAAAATCCATTCTTTCAGGACATTCCATTTTCTGCATTATCAAAATACATCCAAGATTCTACCATACCTCCCTCCAGCTACCATCATAACCTGTTAAATTACTGTACTATGTAACTACCTGGCCTGCTTATTCTACCTTAGCACTTCTCATTACAGTAGCCAGAGTTAAGCCTTTTATAAATTAAGACAGTCCTTGCTACTTTTCCCTTCAAAGTTCTGTCATGGTTCCTGGTCTGAAAGTACTTGTTCTCCCCAAACTCATATGTCAAAATCCTAGCTGGGCATGGTGGCACACACTTGTAATCCCAGTACTTGGGAGGCTGAGACAGGAGGATCACAGGTTCACAGCCAGACTCAGAAACTTAGTGAGGTCCTCTGCAAATTAGTGAGATCCTATTTCAAAATAAAAGAATAAAATTGGGCTGGGGGTGTAGCTCAAAGGTAGGATGCCCCTGGGTTCCATTCCTAGTAACACACATATACACACACACACACACACACACACACACACAAACCCAACAAGGTGATAGTGTTAGGAAATGGGGCCTCTGGAGGTGATTAGGTCTTGGGGATGGAGGTCTTAGTAGGATTAGTCCCCTTCAGAAAAGAGGCTCAAGAAAGATCCCTTGCCCCTTGTTCTGCTGGATACAGCACGAGGGAATGATTTATGAGCCAGAAAGCAGGACCTGGCCAGATTCCATATATACCTTGATTGTAGACTTCTCAGCTTCCAGAATGGTGGAGACATTCTGTTGTTTATGAGTTATCTAGTTTATATTTTATTATAGGTCTTGAATGGACTAAGACATTCCTTTCACCCAGGGAAAAGCTCGTGTTGGCCTTTAAAGCTCTACATGATCTGCCCAACCTATTCCCCTTTCTCCTTACCTCCTGACCTCTTTTCTACTATTGACTTACCCTCCTTACTGGCTCCTTGTTGTATCTCCACTATCTGGAAAGTACTTCTCCCAAATACCTGCGTGGCTCAGGGGCCTCACCTCCAAGTCTTTGATCAGATCTTACCTTCTATAATCACTCTATATAATACTATATTCTACCATGCCCTGCCCTCAGTGCCTCTTATCCTGGATTCATTTTTACTTTTTGCACAGCACCTACTACCTTTTTTTTTTTTTTTTTTTTTTTTGCGGTACTGGGGATTGAACTCAGGTGTGTTATACCTCCAGCCCTATTTTTTATTCTTTATTTTGAAATCTGGTCTCACTAAGTTGCGGAGTGCCTCACTAGGTAGCTGAGGTTGGCCTAGAACCTGGATCCTCTGGTCTCAGCCTCCCAAATGCTGGGATTACAAGCGTGCGCCACCACGCCCGGCTGCACAGCACCTACTACCTTCTATGTTAGTACTCTACCACTCTGCTACTCTAACATACTCTATCAGGGGTCAGCAAGTTGTAGTTCCATGAACTCCTGGCCTGTTTTGTACAGCCTATAAGCAAAGAATGGCTTTTATATTTTTGTGTATGTATGATACTGGGGATTGAACCCTGGGGCATTTTGCCACTGAGCTATAACCCCAGCCCTTTTCGTTTATTTTATTTTGAAGCAGGGCCTTGTTAAGTTACCACTTGCTAGCCTCGAACCTATGATCCTCCTGTCTCAGCTTCCCAAGTACTGGGATTACAGGTGTGTATCACCATGCCCAGCTTGCTTTTACATTTTTAAATGGTTATAAAACAAAGAATATGCAGGACATATGTGGCCTGCAAAGCTTGAAATATTTACTGTTTGGCCCCTTTCAGAAAAAGTTGGCACTGATTCTGCTTGTTGTCATTCTCCTTTCTCAGGAATACAAGCTCCACAGGTTTGCGGCCAGCCTTAGCTACTTAGTGAGGCTCTCCGCAACTTAGTGAGACCCTGTTTCAAAATAAAGAATAAAAAATGGGACTGGGGTGTAGCTGGGAGGTAGAATGCCCCTGGGTTCAATCCCCAGTACTGCAAAAAAAAAAAGAATACAAGCTCTAACAGAACAAAGACCCTTATTTTACTTATTGCTCTATCCACAGCAACTATCACAGTGCCTAGAGAATGTAGAAGCACTCAGTAAATATTTGCTAAATGAACTGTTTGTAGTGGTGCAAAATTATAAATAGGTTAAATATTCATCAATAAACTACTGTAATTAGTAATGAAATAGATCTATATACAATCACTAGGGAAGCTAAGTCATAATTTGAATAATGGTTTGTTAGAGAACAAATAAATTTTTAAATTTTTTTCTCTGTATATAAATGCACAGGAAAGAACTCTACAAGTAAACTATCAAATGAAAAACAAAGTGCCTCAGAGGAGGCAACAAGGATTAAGAAGAGAGGTTAAAGGCAGCTTCATCAATATTGTTTACTTTTCTTCTTTAACAACAAAACAGTCACATTAATTTTTCATTAAAATATTTTAATGAATACCAAGTGAGGCACTCCGCAACTTAGTGAGACTCAGTTTCAAAATAAAGAATAAAAAATAGGGCTGGGGGTGTAGCTAGGAGGTAGAACGCCCCTGAGTTCAATCCCCAGTACCACACACACACACAAAAAAAATATTTTAATGAAGCAAAAAAGGGTAAAACAATAGATACTTTAAAAATAAAGCAATGAAAGGAAATAGAGAGGAATAGGATGGAGAGAGAGGGAGAAGGATATTATTGCCTTTCTAAAATTCCATAGTCGATCGGCAGTAATGAGAGAGCCATATGAATATTTGGGAAAGAGCATGGAAAAGTAAAGACCTTAGGTGAAAACAG
Source organism: Graphiurus murinus (assembly GCA_004027655.1). NCBI lineage: Eukaryota > Metazoa > Chordata > Mammalia > Rodentia > Gliridae > Graphiurus > Graphiurus murinus. The sequence continues at coordinate 23,733 of PVLC010021580.1, forward strand.
GCTTAGCACAATCAGGAAACTACAAGAAAACTGGTGTGTTTGGAGCATGGCGAAAAGGGAACAGAGACTATTAGGAAAGGAAATAGAGAAATAGGCATTGGCCCAGATTAGATACAACTTTGTAGGCTATGATAAGAATATAAGGTTTTAAGTGTGATGGGAAACTATTGGAAGGTTTTGATGGGGGGAAGATATGATTAATTGTAGGTTTAACTAGGTCATTTTTTTTTTCTTTTCTGATGCTTTGTTTCAGAGGACAGGCTGTAAGGGACCAAAAGAGGAGGCCAGGAAATCTATTGTAGGAGATTATGTTCTTAGAGAACTCATCATTGGGACCTCCCCAGTGGAGGAGGGGTAAGTGGTCAGGTTCAGGGTATATTTTGAAGATATATGTTGACAGCACTGGCTGATGGTTTGGATGTGGGACATAAGGGAGAACAGGATGACTAGGTTTTTTGTTTTTGTTTTATTCGTTTTTGTTTTTGCCTGAACAACTGGGTGAAAACTGGTGGCATTTAGTGTGATAATAACCAATGGGGGGAAAACAGATTTTGGGTGGAATAGAGAAAAGGGATCAAGATTTCTGTTTCAGCCAGCAAAGTATGAGATATGTGCCCATTTAATGAACAAGTGGACGTGTCGTGTAAGACATTGGTTATTTGGTGTGGTTTTGTTTTGTTTTGTTTTTTTTGCAGTACTGGGGATTGAACTCAGGGGCATTCTAACTCCGAGCTATACCCCCAGCCCTATTTTTTATTCTTTATTTTGAAACAGGGTCTCACTAAGTTGCGGAGTGCCTCACTAGGTAGCTGAGGCTGGCCGCAAAGCTGGATCCTCCGGTCTCAGCCTCCCAAATGCTGGGATTACAAGTGTGCGCCACCACACCCGGCATAAACAATGGTTATTTGACTGTGGAATTCAGTGTGCTATTTAATGGCACAGACTGTATGAGATTATGTAGCTAGAGAATAGAGGGGACTTAGGGTAATTAGTGGTAGGGGAGCCAGCAAATGAGACTATAACAAAGACCAACAAGTAAGGTAAAAGGAAAACTAGGCAGATGTGGTGCCATAGGCTACAAGTTGAAAAAGTGGTCACCTGTGTCCGAAACTGAAGAAATTAAGATGAGGACAGGAAGAAATCAGTAGAGTGAAGAAGTGGAGACAGCAGTTACATGCAATTTTGAACATATTCCTATGGGAATATGGAGGGAAGTGGAAAAATTGAGTAGCAGTGGGGGTGAAGAAAGTCAAAGTTGGTTTTTAAAGATTGTGGTAAAATAGTTTTAAATTTACAGAAAAGCTGTGAGAATAATTCAGAGACCTCCCATTACATTTTACCTGGTTTCTAGTTTTTAACATTTTGCTGCTGTTATTTTTTTAGATCATATCAAAATAAATTTGCCTCATTGTCCCTCACTCACCCTATGCTTTTAAAGTTTTAAGATAATTTCAAATTAGGCTGCCTACATCTTTGCTCCTTAAAATTCTAATGTTTATATCCTAAAATCCAAGGTACTCTCTTATAAAACTACATACATTTAGCAAAATCAGAAAATCACATTTGTATAGCCCATATTACAGTTTTGCCAGTCCTAGAAATATCCTTTATACCATTTTTTTTCTGCCAGCACATAGTCCTGTCCAGGATTTTACATTACATTTAGTTATTGTGTCATTTTAGACACAGAGAGGTATTTTCTTTTTTTTTTTAAGCTAGAACTTTGCCATTTTATCCTCATAAAAAAACCCATGAGATATAGGTACTATTAATTATCTCATTTTATAGATCACAGGTTAATTGTTCTTGCCATGTCTAATAAGTGCCAGAGCCAAAACTCAAAGCCAAGCAAAGAGACTCTAGGATTTGCATTCTTAAGCATTATACAGAAGTGCCTCCCACATAGAGCATAGAAAAACATGAAATTTATTTGAAATAGATAAGTAACAATAACTCTGAAAACATATCAGTGATGCCAGAGTCTGAAAATTTTACATGTAAAGTTAAAATAGCTTTACTTTTCTTGCTCTTCTTTCTGTCTAATGCTTATCAAGGTGACCTATTAAACTGTTCTACCATTATGAAGTATTCAGGTCTGGAAATACAAAAGTTATCTTTCTGATATAAGGGTCATTGCCTATGGTTCAATAATGTTTTATATAGTTTCTATCACAGTTTTGAGGACATAATGAATAAGGACTCTGCTGCATAAAAGCCCCAAGTTACAATGAAAAATTTCCTATAACATTTTCAACCAAAGATTACTCTTACTATTGACGGTAACTTCTGTAAGAAGTGGTCTAAGGTAGACATAGTGGCATGCCCTTCCCCAGGAGTCCACATATTTGCCAAAAGAATCAAGTGTCAGGGAGCTTTGACTTGGGTAACTTAGTAGTCCCAGAACTACATGCAAATAATTGAATTGAATACGAATAGCAAGTATAAAGGAAAAGAAGAAAGTTGGCTTTTGTATGTGGAGTAGAACCATATTCATTATTTACTGTCAACTGAGTGCTTTCCTTCTAGAAGCTGAAAGGAACATAGTCTTTAGTTGTTTTATAGGTGAGGAAATAAACCAAATGAGTGTGATTTATATAAGATTGCCCAGCTAGCTATTCTTAGTGCAGAGAACTAAGAATCAAGTCCTAGAGCCCTAATACCCTTTCTTTTTTTCTGATATTATTCCAATTCTTCTTCTTAGCACAGAAAACTTAAAGACCCTTGGTGGGATACAGTTTATCTTTATGAAATTACACTAGATGATTAGCTCCAGACAGGCTATAGCTGTGAATTCAAGTGTCTGCATCACCTTCCCAAATACCATCATCCTTCTGTGTGTTCATCCCCTCACTCAAATAAGTAAAGGATGAAACAGTGCCGGCACTGTAAAGGTGGGGAATTTTTCTGGTGTCTTATTTTAGTATAGAAAATAATCTCTGAGTCAAGAGAATGGTGTGGTACTTTAAATATTTAACCTAGGAATTTGATAGAGAAGAGTAAGACTTTAATATATATTCTAGCTTTGTTTTAACTTTACCTCCTAGGGCTACAGGATTTTCTTTTGTTACTGGTACTTTCTGATCAGGTACACACCAGGCAGTTTGTAAAACAATATGCATATTCAAACTAGTAGGGTTAAATTGCTCAGCAGCCACGGTAAAATTGTGATTTCAGATAAAATACCATTTTCTGATTCTGAAAAAGAGACCCCTGAATATCTCAAATGTTTTTAGTTGAATTCATCAAATGCCTCGCCATGTACTGAATTTAATAACTTAAGAAATCTTGGGAATTTCCTAGTTCATCCTTTTTTTTTTTTTTTTTTTTTTTTTTTTTTTTTTTTTTTTTTTTTTGGCGGTACTGGGGGTTGAACTCAGGGGCATTCTACCTCTGAGCTATACCCCCGGGCCTATTTTTTATTCTTTATTTTGAAACCGAGTCTCACTGAGTTGTGGAGTGCCTCACTAGGTAGCTGAGGCTGGCCAGGAACCCAGATCCTCCGGACTCAGCCTCCCGAATGATGGGATTACAAGCATGCGCCACCATGCCCAGCTCCCAACTGTAAAATTCTGCATCAAGCCAGGCATGGTGGCGCACACTTGTGATCCCAGTACTTGGGAGGCTGAAACTGGAGGATCTGGGTTCACGGCTAGCCTCAGCTACTTAGTGAGGCCCTCTGCAACTCAGTGAGACCCTGTTTCAAAATAAAGAATAAAAAAATAGGACTGGGTGTGTAGCTCAGAGATAGAATGCCCCTGGGTTCAATCCTCAGTACTATTGTAAGAGTGTATAATCTGTAATCAAAGCTGGGCATAGTTGAGCATGCTTGTATCCTTGTGTCTCAGCTTTTTGGGAGGCTGAGGAAGGAAAATGACTTGAGCTCAAGGAGTTTAGGGCCAGCCTGGGCAACATAATAAGAGAGTCAGACCCTGTCTCAAAAAAAAAGTATAATTGGGAGCTGACTAGAGATTATGTATCTTATTAATTATATATAATACAGATTAGTTGTTACCTGAAATTACTTTTTAAATTGAGATATCAGTTTATAAGCAAAGATTTGCTCTTTTTCTCTTAACCCCACTCCAGGAAAATTATTTAGGAGGGTTTGGGGGTTTTATTTGGTTTTGGTTTTGAAACTGAGGATTACACCTAGGGGCTTTCTACCTCCAAGCTGTACCCTCAGCCCTTTATTTGTCTCGCTAAATTGCTGAGGGTCTCCCTAAGTTGCTGAGGCTGGCCTAGAACTTGCTATCCTCCTATCTCAGCCTCTCAAAGTACTGGGATCATAGGC